>CAUYPK010125427.1:0-13921 GCA_963574355.1 Loris lydekkerianus | reverse complement strand
ATAACCCAACTATACCACAATACCTTTCCACTATACCTTTCCCTATGGGGAAAGGACCAAGGAAGGGGAAGGGAGGGGGGAGGTTTGGGTGGAGGGAGGGTGATGGGTTGGGCCACATCTATGGTGCATATTTTTATCTATTAAAAACAAAAACAAACAAAAAAAAAAACATTAGGGCATTCACATTTTATTTCTAAGTCAAATCACTTGACATAGAGAGGTTTCAAGCACATGTAACTATTTTTGCCTGTCTGGCAGAAGTCCAGAGCCACTCTGCTCAGTCAGGCTACTAAGATCACGCATGACCAAGAAGCAATAGTGCGGTAAAGAGCAAAGTTGACTTAGGAAGAGCAGTATGGACGGTACTGTCAGATGTAGTCCAGTCCAGACTCATTTTTATTTATTATTTTAGATTTTATTTTACTGATTTAGAGATATGATCTTGCTATGTTGCCCAGGCTGGAGTCAAACCTCTGGCTTGAATTCCTGGGCTCAAGACATCCCCCCTCCCGCCCAGCCTCTTGAGCAACTGAAGCAACAGGTGTGCACCACCAGTCTCCAGATACTTTCCAAGAAATTGATTCCAATCACAGTTGGAAGAAAGAGCAAAGCATTAGTACAGTGTTTACAATGATTTCTTAGGTGAAATGTGATAAGAAGTTGCCATTTCACCACAGATTCCACATCTTATTATAATTCACGTGGAGGGTGATAACTGACAAGGTTTTCTTTTGTGACATAATCAAAAATTGTTCAAAGTTTGAGATTCTCAAGAGAGATGAAGCAGAAATTATCATTTCATATATGCATTCTAGATTTTTCATTCCCATTTTTATTTCTAAAACATTATCCCTACAGGCTTGTAATTTTAAAGGATCTGCATGACTTTTATACAGTTTTCTCACAGCCATTTAGAAAGTTGAAGCATTTGATTTTGAATACTTTTTAAAAATTAATATAAACCTCTTGTTTAAAACAGAGTTAAGATTCACTTGTTATATTTGAATCAATCTAAAGATATAAAATGTTTCCAAATATAAATATTTATTCTTAACATGCATGTCCATTTGAGGTTTCTTGATTAATGGTGACCTACTTTAGGTATATTAAAATATTAAAAAACCTATAAGAATATAATTATTTCTTTTGAGAAAATTACCAGGAAATATGAATTAAAATTAATTATAAATTAGTATTTTGGGACAAAATTAGTATCATTCCTATGTTACATTTCCTAACATGATCTAGACCATAATACTAATTTTGGTCATATTTAATTACCTAACTGAAGTACTATCTATATCAATTAATTTCACATCCATTGCAAGATCTTGGGACAGTAGGAGTTGTAGATCACTTTGCTAATGGTCAGACACTTCAGGCAATAACGACTCAGGAGGCTTGTGGGGAAAAGACTGTTAGGAAGTAACTTTATTAAACTTAACATTTCACATCATAGTATATAGTACCTGGACATAATTTTTGTCCTTCTTTAGATACTAACAAATAGCAATCTCCTTTATTTGAGTACTTTTGCATACTTGTTCAATTTTTATTCCTAATCCATCCCCCTAAACTCCTTAAACCCCATTTACTTTTACCCATAATCTTGTCATAAATTCCTGTTTGTGATGCTTATTAAGCACTTATATACAAAAAGAGCAATTCCTGCTTTTATTTAAAGAACACAAAAGAGATATACTACTCACGTGTTGTTAACATGTATAACGATATTATGAAAACAAAAAGCCTTGTTTTTTAAAAAGAGAAAAAAAACTCCAAACATCTGGATAACTACAAAAATGTTTTAGAGTTACATAATTATGAGTTGTTTATTATACAATTTTCAAAGTTTTGTAATCCTCTCATTAAATCTGTCTGTATCCACTCATCCCAATAGCATGGGCAAATTGTTAGGCAAGGAAAATTTGTACTCAGAACTCATCACTGGATCCCTGCTCAAAGTTTCAGAAAACTGCTCATTAAATGTCATGGCCTCAAATCTCTTTACAGAGGAAAGACCAAAGACGCATTTTTGAAATTTATCATTTCCATGATATTTTCCATTTCAACCTTTGACTTTATCTTTCTGAGAGATTCATGTTGACATGCCTGTCATCTTGCCTTTTCTATTTTTAATAGGGTGAGTAATAGGTTATAAAAGCTGATTAGAAATGAAATTGGAGATGCATTTTATTAAGATTTTGCTTTCTTTTATACATAAACATTTATTCTTTTTTCCTTAAAAAAACCACATGGAAGGAATATATGGCTTCTTTTAAATTGTGAATTGAACATATTTTAAGATGTGTCACATAGGATCAAATCCAGAATGAACTTGAAAGTAAGGTGGTCTTTCTTTTAAAAATAAATAAGTGCATATATTTTAAAAATTACAAAATTATTTTCTATTAAACATTTCTTCCTTTGCAATTAGAAAATTGATTTTGTCTTTGAAATACAAAATCTAAATTTTAAGTGTTCAGATATAAATAAACCCCGAAGATTCATTTCATTTCATGACGTTAAAATTCATCCCATTTTATTTATAAATCATGTGCATTTATTAGTAAGAACCTATGTATTTATTAATAGCATATTTAAATTTTTTCTGAACAAAAATTTTTAAGTGAGTCAATAAAATGTAATTCCTCTTCCCACAAACTTTCTCTTGGTCTCAAGAAACTGAGACCCTTTTTGTTACTTCCGAAAGCCGAATCCATGTTTTGTCTTCCTTAGTACCTAAGTGGAAGACAGTAAGCAAGTTGCTGATGGCAGAATGTCAAATTACGCAGAAATGTGCCTTTATTGTGGTATAAATCAAACAATGGAACTCTACCTCCACTCCCAAGGAATGAAGAGTTATGTAATCCCAAATATGGAGCTAGGGGCTTCAGAGGCTAATTTTACTGGAAAAGAAACTGGAAGGCATAGGAAGAACGTTTTTGCTCCAAAGGAGAAGGGCAGCATTGAGAAAGATATAATTGAATGATGCCAAAAGGAGAGAGAGCAGAAAAATGCGTGGACCAAAGCACAGCTGTTCAAAACAAGAGCATTTTTAATAGAGATGACGAACGTTAAAATTGAGGTTTGTGCAGTGGCAATATAAGGGCATTGTTTCCCTCATATAATGTTCCACAGAGTGCAGAAATAGAATGGAAAAATGTAATAAAAAATAAACTCATGAAGAAATTCTAGAGCAGTATAGTTTGGAGCATTAGGCACAAAGTTTCAGGTCTACTTGATCTAGACCTAAATAGGCTGATCGAAAGTAACTAACCTGTAAATTAGAAAGAAAGAAATTTCTACAGTGAAGAACTATGTAGATAATTGACTGTATTTGATTTTAATTTAATTTCTAGGAGATGAAAATACCATGTTACCTCTGCCCCTGCTTTCTAAGAAAAATACTGATAGAATTGGAAACCATTCTTCTAAGTGAAACATCACCAAATGGAGAAACCAACACATGTACTTAATACCAACTTTGACTTAATCAATCATCACTTAAGTGCACATGTGGAAGAGAATTTCAGTGAAAATCCAGCTGGGGGCGGGGCGGTGTGTGTGCAGGGATGGTTAAATTCACACCTGTTGGGTACAGTGCACACTATCTGTGTGAAGAGCATACTTATAATTTTGACTTCATCCATACAAAAACAAAGTATGTAAATAAAACATATGTACCCCCTAATGTTCAGAAATTTTTTTAAAGAGGAGGCATAATTTCACAGAGGCAGGACATGAGAGCATAGGACAGATTTCTAGTGCCCATTCACATTGATTTATTTCCTCTGTGGAATGAGAAGCGATTACACTCCCTTTTCTCTTGCAGACAGTTTGACCCACAAGCCAAATGATCAGTTCTGGACAATGGGCCATGAGAAGAGTTATGTTCATCAAACCATAGGTAGAAGTATTTCAAATCCAATTTTTCTGCCACCCACATATTCCTAAGCTTCTATTTATTTTGAGTGGGAAAGAGTGTGGTGGATTACTTATAATTATACTACAATTTTAATAGAGAAAAACATAAATATGAACTCACCTGATGAGTTTATTATCTATTTTAGGTCACATAAAATAATTAAAGTGTTTTATTTTTGTTTATAATGTTTTTGAGTGTGATGCTTCTTGAAGCAATCTCCAGGCTGAAGTTCAGCCTTCCCCTTGTTAAGTCTCATAGTAGAAAATGGTTTCTCTCCTCCACCTTCCTCATTTCTTCTGCTGGAACCCAGGTAATGCTTTGTTGTTGTTACTGTTTTCACTTTGCATTGAAAAAGGCGTCTTCCCAAAAGCCTCTCCTCCATCATCTCTGAAGCTGATGGTTTTCCCTCTTTCTTGTACTGCTGTTGTTCACATCATTCACAAGCTGAGTGATGAGATTTCTTCTGTAAAAAAAAAAAGTGTCTGCGTTTTTCTCCACTCTCCTTATCTAATGAGTAAAAGATGTAGCTGTTCACAACTGCAACTTACATCAACTAGAAGAATAATTTTCTCCACCACTTTTATGACCTCCTTGTAAACCCATAACATCTACAGTACTGATCAGCTCTGTACTCTCCTCCCATAAACTTTGTGCATTCTAAAATAACTGTCAGGTTTTCAAATTGAACAGGCTGTTTCTTCCTACAACCATTGATCAACTGTGTCTGAGGGCCAGAGAAGGTCCTCAGCATGGTCACAAACCTCTTGTTGTGGACTGAGAGGTACACCGTTTTCATGTCACATTGATGGGGATGTCATTCATGTTCTTGAAGTTACTCCTTTTTCAGATCACTTAGAATCCTTCCTAGAAGCCATAACTCTTCCTGTATTTTCATTTTATGAAATGCCCAATCTCTGCACGTCTTCTAACAATGGAACTTAACAGGAAAATCATTATATCAGCCAAGGTCTGACAAGGATTGGAAAGCGTTGCTGAGTGAGATTCTTCAGATCTCTCTTTCCTTCTCATGGCAGCCTTTGAGTCTACAGGTTTCAACTGGTGAACTATAGAAGGGCAGGGACCAGCCATCCTAGATTGCTTAGTTGTTGCCTGTAAAATGGTTTCCTTGGAAATACACTGGGGCCTGAAGTAAACTCTTAAAACAGGAAATAGTTTTTTTGTTGGCTTATGTCACTGAAATTCCAGGGTGGTTCGCTATAATGATATAATCCAGCCTAGTGTAATACAGAAATTATTATCACAGAAGCTGGGAGCTTCTAAAACATAAAACTAAAATACGTGGCCTTGCTTCGCTGACAGGTTGGGGAAGGCACAATTTATGCTAATCTAGAAAGATGGTGATCTGTCTACTTTTCACGGACAAAGGATGATATGAAAGCTAGATCATAAATTTGATAAATTTTTATTCCTAGGAAAAGAGTTTGGAAAATTAAACGTTAGTCATCTGAATTGATTGCTGTTATCTTCTTTTGATAGAGTATTACTAAAAAATTGGTAAGCTCAGATAATAATCGGCTAGTTTGTAGGTTGAAATCAAAGCAATGCAAGAAATTTAGGATACATAGCATAGGACAAACCAACTACTCCAAGATCACAAATGCTGGGAAATAAAATTGAGAGGGATTTTAAGTGGCAAAAGTAATTAAAACTTGGCTTTGCACAAAGCAAAAAATAAAAATATATTTTTTATACATACAATTAAAACCTGCAAATAATTCTGTAGATTCAGAGTAAAGATAATATTATAGATATGGTATATAGTAACTTTTATTGTAAATTTTTATAGCAAATTTTATTAGATAGAACATCTTCTCAGAAAAAAATATCTCTTAAGGGCAAAGATTTATCAAATAAGGAGCCTGCTATGTTTCCAAAAGAGCTAAGTAGACAAAGAAATGATGAGGCTAAACTAGAACTTTCCACATTTAAAACACACTTTGCTCCTCCAAACTTTTGAAATTAGATGTTACTTGAGAAAGGTGCTCAGCCCCAAGGAGTACACATTGTTGATTTCCCATTCAAGATGTGGCCACAACGTACAGTGAAAAGGGAAAATATTTCATAAGAAAGAAATAATGGCCATGAAGAAAAATGGACATGGGAAGGATTCACAGAGTAAACGTGATTGTTTTAAGCAATAAAACCCTAAATTTATAGATATGATCTCTGCCCCTTAGCTTTGCTTTGGCTCCAGACCACAATGTTGGTCAGTTATAAACAGTTCATTATGCATAATAGTTCATTATACATAATAGTGTTCATTAAAAATGGGAGAAAACAATGTAAAATATTTAAAAGACAAGTAGAAATTATATTGCATTGATAATAGATTGATATTAAAATGTTCAAGTCTTGATAAACTGAAAAGTGATTTATCGATCTGGGTTAGTAAATTTTAAAAGGTTACAATTAACCATTATTAACATTCTATTCATTATAATATGTTCTGTATTCATTATTAGAATTAGAGACTTATGACCAGTACACTATTATATGCTTCCTTCTAAGAAAACTGAGAAAACTGAGAGGAAACTCATAAATTAAAAATCAAAGCTGAAGATGAATGTTGGACAGGAAGTTAACTGGAAAATCAGAACTAGTTATTGGGATAATCAGATCACTTTTCCATTCAATAAGTAGGTCTTTTTGCTCTTTGAGTTAGTGATAACTGCTAATTTGATATATATTTGTAAGAGAAAGTTAGCATATTTATTTTTTAGGAAGTAAGTTAATAAGAAATGAACTAGACTTAATAATTACAAAAACTTTCCATTTTCAAGATGTGACTATAGGTAATATCTGAACCTGTCCATCATCACTGAATAAGTAGGTCTTTTTGCCCTTTGAGTTAGTGTTAACTGCTAATTTGATATATATTCGTAAGAGAAAGTTAGCACATTTATTTTTTAGGAAGTAAGTTAATAAGAAATGAACTAGACTTGGTAATTACAAAAACTTTCCATTTTCAAGATGTGACTATAGGTAATATCTGAACCTGTCCATCATCACTGATCAACTAATAGAATGTGAATATATTGTTTGATTATGAGATGCAATTAAAGAAACACAATCTTTTTCATTTTTCATCTCTGACTTGGAGATTCAGAAGCCATAAAACAAAGAGAATTGGGACCATAACTTTGAAATTAAATTTTTCACAAGGAGGAGATAAATGCAGACAGAATGATAAACAATTCATTTCAAGTATGGTTCAGACTAGAATATAATTATCTGTAGCCTTAGAAAGCAGGAATTGAGTTAGAAGCTTTGCAGCAGATAAAATTGTGTAGAAAACTTTTAAAATAATTTTAAGGCAGGCTTAGAGAATACCAAGAATGGCAGATATAAATAGTTCCTGCATAATGCACATTCTAATATGCCTTAATAAAAACACAATTTTATTCAGAGCATGTTTGTGCCCACTGAATAATACTTGCTTCCTCAGATTTTTTTTAGCTAGAGTATCCACGTGATACATTTTTTGGATTCTATGACACAATAATTCCCCCTTTCTGTTTTCCCTTTCCATTTGAATTCTACTTAGCCTGTGGAAGGAATGCGTGGGTTTAAGCAGCCAAGTTGGGCGTATCCTAACAGAGGTCCCCATTGACAGTAACAATCACCATGTTTATGAGTAAGTTGATCTCCAGTTTATCTTAACACTCAGTCTTTGAGTCTTCCAACTCAAAGTCTATAAGGCTCAAAATACTGTGAAGCAAAGATAAGCTCTAACTTCTATGTCCTTTCTGATTTCTTGGCCCATAGAATCCATGATCAGAAAACACAGCTATTTTGCACCATTACATTTTACAATAATGTCTTATATAGACACAGTAACTGAAATGATAAATCACTAGTTATAGAAATCTAAACATAACAACAAATAAATGTAAAAAAAAGACATCTAAATAAATTAAGGCATGCCACTTTTAAATAAATCTTGAATTGTATAGATAAACATAAAATAGAGGGGGTAAAAGTCAAGATTTTACCTCTAATTTGAATATCAAATGTAGATGGGACTATTACTATGGACCACTTTTCATAATAATTATAAGAAAAAACAAAAATGTAGTGATTATTACATTGTGTTATATATAAAAGTAATCACATTATAAAAATTTAATTTTGGGAAAGAATTTAAAGTGAATAAATATATTTTCTGTTTAACAGTGCCTTTACTTCTAGAGTAGTAAATGTAAATAAATTTTAGAAATTTAAGACTAAAGAATTTGTTCCCTGCTGTGTCTTAACTATCAGAACGAAAGTCCATTAGAAGGCAAAAATGATAGTCTAACATCCCAATGATAGGTAAGCTCTAGTCTTCTATATTTCTTACAAATGAACATTAACAAGGAATTCCAAATGTATCTTTATTACTGATGCTAAACCATATTTAAATGGTGAGACACTGAGCAACAAAGAAGAGTGTATTCCATTTGATAGAGTAGCATTATAATATTAATCTAGGAACAGTGAAGGTAAAATTTTACCTAATTTGAAAATACAGATTGTCATATTTTCCAGTAGGTTCTGGATGTAGTGGGAAAAAGAAAGAATCACTTAGTACCTTGACTTCTGTAACTTTGTTTCCTTATTTTGATTGCCTCAAAATAAGTCAGAATCACTGAGAATTGTTTGAAAACATATCACTATACAGGAGAATATTTGTTGTAGTGAATATCAATGTACAAAATAATAATGGAACAAAGTTGTTTTGTCTTTTTCTTCTCAGACAGGCAAAAAAAAAAAAAAAAGTCTAAATGATAGTGAAATAATGAGCATAAGGTAAAACTAAAGTATTGTTACTTTCTGTCTCCAAAACAGTTTTCTAAATAAAGAGCTACTGTCTTTGAAAGTGTATGCAGAAAAAGCCAAAAACCTTCAGCAAGCAGGGCTTAGGGAATTTGACTGGCAAAATTAACCATGACAACTTACTGAAAATAAAAGACAGAAGAACTTCCCTTTCTTCACTCCACATTGATTCTGACGAATGAGCCAGCGCTCCACAATCCGTACATAAAACAATGAGGCAAAAATGGTTTGCATAATAAAAATTAATGAGGTGAATACTGACTGTTTCCTACCATATTCAAATTTTATTTACTTCAACTCTTGTATTCTCTTCTTGATTATTTTACTGGATATGTGTTGACTAACATGAGGGTATATAGAATAGGACAATTTGACAATACAATACTGGATATTCTTAAAAATCTGAGATTTGTTTGGACAAACAAATGAGGAATAAAACTGGAAGACATGTGTGGTGGACAATTAGGTAGCTGAAGATACCCTGGAGACTTTGAAGAGTCTGGGGTGTCCTTAAATCTCCAATTGAAATAGCTATCCCCCAAATTTAGAAGCATTGTTCAGGTAATGAATGAAATTAGTCACAATTTGGCAGGGCGTGGGAACTACCTGGAATAGATGTTGGTGAAGATATAATTTAGAAAGCACATTTCTTAACCAAATTTACCTATGTAAACTTAAAATGTAGGAAGTTTATTCCTACATTAATGCATTATTTGATTAATTAATGAATTCTTTCCATTTTTTATTTCCTTAAATAGTTTTGTTTGAAGACTTCTTGATTCTGGCCCAGCTTGTAAATTGCTTAGAAGTCACTACTGCATCCTAACAAGAAGTTAATGGCCAAACAAATTTAAAAATCAACAATCACCCCAGGTCATTCAGAAAAGTGAAGTCAAAGGGCAGACCAGTCACTGCCTTCAAAATTGGAAAGATGGGCACATATAGAGAATAAAATATGAGGAAAGCAGGAACCTCTGAGGCCATCAGTACCAGGTGAGGAAAATATAAACTGTAATTGATGAAATGCCGGAGGCTCAGTGTGGATAATTGTGAGAGTTAAAAACTCGAGGGGCACCCAGTGATCAGGAAGCCCTCACACTTCTGTGAGTTTAATTATCAGGAGTTCTACCAGGTCCTCACAGTGAGTATCTGAGAAAAATTCCCACCTGCTTTAGGCAAGGAGAAGGCAAAAGAAACCATTTTGAAATATTCCAGAACATTTGGTTCTTAACAAGACCTGCTCCCTAGAGAAGAAGCTGTTTTTACCAGATCCTAATCTGCTAGAAATGTATCAGAGCTCAACCTGCTGAGGAAAAGGAAAATACCAAACTCCAAATACCTCTGGCCTTCCATGCGGAAGAAGGGAAAAATCTAGCTACAGCCTCCTCTAGACATCCTGTCTCATGAAAGGGAGTGGGAAAAAACTAAGAACTGGAAAATTTCCTAGTGCAGACGCATAGGCTCTCCAACAGACTGAGACCAAATCATATGAGTACAGAAAGCATCCCACGTCTTATCACCACACCACTGCACCACCATCGGGATGTTTTGGGGAATTCCTTCCAACTAGTACATCATGTTTGGATTAAATATATATACACCCACTCACACACATACATACATATATATGCACAGTGCAAAAACCAAAGTTTGAAGGGACTGAACAAGCATCAGAACATGTATGGCATGGATGTTGGACTTGTCAGACCAGAAATTTCAAACAAGTATGGTTAATATGCAAAAGGCTGTGGGGGAAGAACTAACTAGACAGCATCTAAGTAGACAGAATTTACAGATAATGTGAACAAAAAGATGCTGAACATCAAAAATAATGTAACAGAAATGAAAAATGCCTTTAAGGGGCTCATAAGTTCCCTGGAAACGGCTGAGGAAAGAATATGAGTTCAAGGGTATGACAGTAGAAATTTCCAAAATAGGATAGCAAAGAGAAAAAGACAGAAAAAATCCCCTGGAATATCCAAGGATCATGTGGCAACTTCGAAAGGTGTAACACACAGAAAGTTGGAAGACCAGAAAAAGGATTTAGGAAGCCCAAATAACACCAAGAAAGATAAATCCCACAAAATAAAACTTCACAGAAATAGGTACATCATAGTCCAATACCAGAAAATCAAAAATAAAGAAAATAATCTTAAAGGAAGCCAGAGGAAAAAAAACATCTTACCTATTTATGAGAAAAGGTTTTTTTCTCCATAAATCTCCATATCTCTCCATAAATAACATAAGGACTGGGTAGAGTGAAATAGTCACAGTATTGAGAGAAAAACAGACATCAACCTAATATTCTACATCCTGTGAAATTATTTTTTAAAGTTGAAGAAAAAAATAATGATTTTCTCAGATAAGCAAAAATTGAGATAATTTATTGCTGCCTTGCCAAAATGTTTAAAAGAAGTTCTTCAAAGAACAAAAATAACATTGGTCAAAAACTTGGACATACATGAAGTAAGGAAAGCGTGGGAAAAGAATAAACAAAGGTAAAATAAAACTTTTATTTTTCTTATTCTCAATCAATCTAATACAGTACAATTTTTCAACATAATGATAGCAAACATGCATATGTATGTATATTTTATTTACTTTGTAAGTTTATGTACAAGTGGAAATGAATGAAGAAATAATACAAAGGATAAGAAGCAGTAATTAGGAGCATTTTATTATTGTAAGTATTGAACTATCCATGAGGATAGCATTATTTAAAAATGGACTTGGAGGGTGGGCGCAGTGGCTCACACCTGTAATCCTAGCACTTGAAAGCCTGAGGTGGGGGGATTGCCTGACCTCATGAGTTTGAAACCAGCCTGAGGAAGAGCGAGATCCTGTCTCTAAAAAAAAAAAAAAAAAAAAAAAAAAATTAAAAAAAGAAAAAAATAGCCAGGCATTGAGGCAGGCTCCTGGAGTCCCAACTACTCAGGAGGCTGAAGCAAGAGAATCACTTGAGCCCAAGAGTTTGAGTATGCTGTGATGCCACAGCATTCTACCCAGGGTGACAAAGTGAGACTCCGTCTCAAAATAAAATAAAATAAAATAAATGGACTTGGATTTACTATAAACATATAGCTGAAAAAAGAACTATACATTCACTATAATAGTATAAAATAGTACAAAAATAGTAAAGATGATATGCTAAAAAGAGAAAATAAAATAACATGTTCAGTTAAAACAACAAAAGGAAGGTAATAATGTGGAATACAAAAATAGGAGCAAAGAATAAAAGTCAAAAATAGAAAACAGTAAAAAAAAAAAAAAAAAGTTATTGATTCCATTATGTCAATAATCACTTTAAATGTCAAGTATACCAATTATAAGATTGAGAGTATCAAAGTGGACCAAGAAACAAAACCTTACATTTTGTTGTCTTAAAAAAAAAAACAAAAAAAAACTAACACCTATTTTTCTTATTAATCTTTTAAATTAAGTCATTTGTACATACATCATAAATACATTTATGCCATTAGGGGATTCGATGTGTTGATTATTTGTACAAATTGGAGTGCTTACATCCTACTAATCAACATAACTTTCACCTCATTTACCCAATTACAACATTAAGACATTTGTGTTCCACACCTGATAGATCCAACTTGTACTTGCAATGTGCTCCATAGGTGTGGTCCCCTTACTAACCCTCCCTCTATCGACCCACCTCCCTCCTCTCCCTTCTCCCTCCCCTTTCCTTCTTTATCCTAGGCTATAGTTGTGTTTCATTCTTCATATGCAAGTGTGAGTGATTCTAAATTGGTTTCACAGAAGTACTGAGTACATTGGATATTTTTTTTTCCATTCCTGAGATACTTTACTAAGAAGAATATTTTCCAGCTCCATCCATGTGAACATAAAAGAGGTAAAGTTGGGTGGCACCTATGGCTCAGTGATTAGTGCGCTGGCCTCATATACTGAAGGTGGCAGGTTCAAACTCAGCCCCAGCCAAACTGCAATAAAAAAGAGGTAAAGTTTCCATTTTTTTTTCATGTTGCATAGTATTTCATGTAATACATACACCACAATTTATTAATCCATTCGTGGATCGATGGGCACTTGGGCTTCTTCCATGACTTGGCAATTATGAATTGAGCTGCAATGAACAATCTAGTGCAAATCTTTGTTGCCAAATGATTTTTGGTCCTTGGATACACACCTTGAAGAGGAATTGCAGGATCAAATGGCAGGACTACATTTAGAACCCTTCTTTCCAAAGGGAATGCACTAGCTTGCATTCCCACCAGTAGTGCAGAAGTGTTCCCTTTTCTCCACACCCACTCCAACATCTGTTGTTTTGGGATTTTGTGATGTGGAGCTACTCTTACTGGAGTTAGATGGTATTTCAGAGTGGTGTTGGTTTGTATTTCTCTGATGATTAAAGATGATGAGCATTTTTTCATGTGTCTGTAGACCATATGCCTGTCTTCTTCCAAGAAGCTTCTGTTCAGATCTCTTGCCCACAATGAAATGGGATCACTGGTCTTTTTCTTAGTAATAAGTTTGAGTTCTCTGTGGATTCTGGTTATTAGACCTTTTTCAGAAATAAAACTTGCAAAAATCCTCTCCCATTCTGAGGGCTATTTGCTTTACTTAATGTGTTCTTGGCAGTGCAGAAGCGTTTTAATTTGATCAGATCCCAGTAATGTATTTTGATGTTGCTTCCATTGCCCAGGGTGTCCTCCTCATAAAGTATTCTCCCAGGCCAATTTTTTCAAGCGTTTCCCCTGCATTCTCTCTAAGAATTTTTAAAGTTTCATGTCTTACATTTAAGTCCTTTAACCAGGGAGAGTCAATTTTTGTTAGAGGAGAAAGGTGTGGGTCCAGTTTCAGTCTTCTTCAGGTCACCAGCCAATTCACCCAGCACCATTTGTTAAATAGGGAATCTTTCACCCAATTTATATTTTTAATAGGCTTATCAAAAATCAAATGACGATAAGTGTCTGGGTTCACCTCTTGGTCTTCAATTCTGTTCCATACATCTACCTCTCTATTTTTGTGCCAGTACCATGCTGCTTTGATCACTATTGATTTATAGTATAGTCTGAAGTCTGGAAGCATGATTCCTCCAAATTTATTTTTATTTCTGATTAATGTCTTGGCTATTCGAGGTTTTTTCTGTTTCCATATAAAATGAAGTACTAATTTTTCCAGGTC
>CAUYPK010125426.1:0-27582 GCA_963574355.1 Loris lydekkerianus | reverse complement strand
TAAAGTCTCCATCTTTCTTTAAGGCTGCATAATATTCCATGGTGTACATATACCACAATTTATTAATCCATTCGTGGATCGATGGGCACTTGGGTTTTTTCCATGACTTAGCAATTGTGAATAGGGCTGCAATAAACATTCTGGGCTTTCACTTGAATGCTATAACCCAGGGAGGGGAGGGAGGAGGGAAGTGGGTAGAGGGAGGGGGATTGGTGAGAATACACTTGTGGTGCATCTTACAAGGGTATATGTGAAACTTAGTAAATGTGGAATGTAAATGTCTTAACACAATGACTGAGAAATTGCCAGGAAGGTTATGTTAACCAGTGTGATGGAAAAGTGTCAACCGGTCTATGACAGGAGTGTATAATGCCCCATGATCAGATCGATGTACACAGCTATGATTTAATAAAAAATTTTTAAAAATTAAAAAAATTAAAAAGACTATGGGGAAAGGGCCAAGGAAGGGGAAGGGAGGGGGGAGGTTTTAGTGGAGGGAATGTAGTGGGAGGGGCCAAACCTATGGTGCATCTTAGAATAGGTACAGGCGAAACTTACTAAATGCAGAATACAAATGCCTACATATAGTAACTAAGAAAATGCCATGAAGACTATGTTGAACAGTTTGATGAGAATATTTCAGATTGTATATGAAACCCGCACATTGTACTCCTTGATTGCACTAATGTACACAGCTATGATTTAACAATAAAAATAAATTAATTAAAATTAAAAAAAAAGAATAAGACCATCCTTGTAGACTATGTTGAGGATTTTGGATTTTAAGTACAATGGTAAATAACTTGATGCCATGTAAGCTCATAAAATGTCACTATGGAGCAGGGTGAAAAATGGATTGAAGAGCCAGAATGGACCTGAAGAGAACAGAGAGGAGGTCCTTGCAACAGTCAGTCAAGGAAGAAAATGACAAAAGCTTGAAGGGAAGCAGTGGCAAAGGAGAGAAATGTGCATATTCAAGAAGCATTCTAGGAGAAAATGGCAGGCCTTGTGAAAAGTAGGATATGTATGTGGAAATAAGGAATCCTTGTACGTGGCTGGTGGAAATGTAAATCAGATGGCCATTATGGAAAACGATGAAGAAGTTTCTTTAAAAAAAATAATAAAATTACCACATGATCCACCAACCTCACTTCTAGATAGATATCCTTCGGACTTGAAATCAGTATATCACAAGAGATATCTGGACTCCCATGTTCATCACAGCATTATTCATGGTAGCCATGTTCTGGAAGAAACTGAAGTGTCCATCAACCAATAAAAGAATAAAGAAAATGCGAATACATAGTACATGCACAATGAGATGCCATTTAGCTTTTAAAAAGAAGGAAATTTGGTCAGTTGGGATAACATGGATGAACCTGGAAGACCTTATGTGAAGTGCAAAAAGCCAGACCTAGAAAGAGTAAAAAAGTATATTTTCACTTCTATGTGGAATCTAAAACAAGTAAAGTCCTAGAAGCAGAGAATAGAATAGTGGTTCCCAGAAGCTTGGGGGTAGGGAAATGAAAAGATGATAATTAAAGGATAAAAAGTTACAGTTGGACAGAAGGAATAAATGGTAAGTATTTTTTTTTACAAAGAAAAGTGGGTTGGTGACCAGAAGATGCAGGAGATGACAAAATGATCCCTATATTCATGGCGTGAGCAACGAGATATATGGAGGCGCCTTTTTCTGAAAAGGGAGACAGTGGGAAAGCAAAAGATGTAGGGACTAGAGATGTAGATCAAGTTCTGTCTGGATAGAACTATGTTAAATGCTACAATGAAATCATTTAAGATAAATATTTTCAAATGACCATTTGAATTTAGAAAGACCATCATTGAATATAACAAGATCAGTTTAGATGGAGTAACTTCATATGTACAGAAATTAGATTGGGGTAAATCAAAAAGCGAATGAGAGGTACGAAAGTGGAAACAGGAAGTGTACAGAAGTTTTCAAAGCAAGTTTCTTGTAAAATGTCACAGAAAGGGGCAAGAGCAAGGCAAAGGATTTTAAAGATGAAGTGTGTAGACCATGACAGGGATACAGGCTGCCAGAACTACCCAGCTAGAGAGCAGAGATAACACACCAGGAGCTAGAGGGACGACCTATTAAAATGTGGGAACAGGTAACATCTCTAGCACCTGCTCTGGTGCTGGCCACTGACTAGAAGAGGAATGCTTCCTCCACTGAGCAGCTAGGAAGGAAATGCTGGTAAATCTGTGGATATGGTGCTGTGGAAAGGAAAATTTTCTCCAATTTGATATCGTCTATCTCTTCTGTGAATAAAAAGATATCATTTAATAAAGGAAGGAGTTTAGAGATTTGGAGAGAATGGAAGATGTAAAATAAATGTTTAGTGAAAAAGAAAAACTCAATAAAGAAATTAAATAAGATATTTTTGCATTGTTGAGGGCCCAGTTGGTTATTGATACTTAGATAAACTGACAATGATGCCATCCTTCTCTAATATTGCAGCATTATTGGGTACATGTATATGATTTTCTCTGGAGGCCGAGTTAGCTTTTTGGATGTGAGCACATAGTTAGACTTAGCTAGGCTGGGTTCAGACAGAGAAGGCCAAGGAAATTGAGATCCCTTGTAAAGAGGGATTGAAATGCTTATAGTATGTTACTTAGGTAGGATAGAAATAAAACAGGAAGGAAGCAGTAGAGAAATTGGAGGAATCAGTAACTTGGACATCTCAACAAAGTTACAGAATCATTGTAGAGACATAATTGAGCAAATGATCTGGAAAGAGAAATGTGTGAGTTAGCAATATCGGAGGTGGGGTACTTGATATACATGATCAAAGTCAAGAGTAAAAAAGATAAATACAGCAAACGAGGAGAAAAAATGGTCAGTAGAGACAGGAAGGAGTCTAGGAAACAAGACACCAGAGTCCCTTTAGGGATGTCCAAGTAGATGTCACATTTTCTAGGATGATAGCAGAACCCAGGAGTCCAAGGAAAATAGAGGCAGAACCTGAATGCCTGAAATTGTGTGATCAGAAGCTAAAAGGAGAAGACATTATAGCTTCACAATATGGTTTCATAAACAGCCTCTGCTTGCGGAGGGTTAAGATATCTCAGGAATGCAACATAATGCCATCTAGGCAAGCTGGAAGATGGAATATTTACAGACTTATTAAAGATTTAGAGACTTTATTATTTAGAGAATTCTAGGGAATATCAATTGGAAGTATCTTTATGAACTGGGAGAGAGCAGTATTTTTCAGTCTGTAAAGAGGATGTATGGATTGATAGAGGGGTGTGAATTCTGCTTTATACATTCAAAAAAAAAAAAGGAATAACTTAAGGCTGGGACAGCCAACAGCTTAGGACTATGGGCCTCTTGCTTTTGTTTTATTTTTGTTTTATTTTTATTCTGGCAGTTTTCAGGTCTCCTGATATGATCGTGGCTTCACAAATCAACACATTTACTCTTCTCATGAAATCATATAGAAGTAACAAAGAGAATTTTTTTTAAACTGTCAAACTCTATTTTTAGTGAGAGCAAGAGACAGATTCAATCCATAGAGACTCAAAACATATAAATGTGCTGCCAAAAGCAGCTGAGAGCAAGAAGAAACTGGGAGGGCAAAAAGAACTTGACACTGATAGATTTTAGAAAGGATCAGCAAAATCACAAAATTCATATAAAGATGAGGGCTTCGCCTGAAGCACAAAAGATGTATCCCTGCTTGCAGCGGTTGACGTGGGTGGTGTGATAGGGCTGGTAGCAGAAGACCTGCTGAACTAAGTGTGATTCAGAGGGGACAGGAATGCACAGAAGCACTAGGGTGAGTCTGTCTCCATAGCAGCAGAAAAGGAGAGGACCATTACACCTGCCCTAGACAACTTAGTGGGGTTGTATTCAGGCAGTTACAGAAATCTCCTGCAGGTAACTAGTTCAGAAAAATCCAACATCCTCATTGAAGAGCAATAAAAAGTGAACTGGCCCAGGTACAATGCAAAGAAGAAAGCTTTTTCAATCGTGAAAGAACAGAAAAAAGAACTTGTTCATAGACAAGGCATAGTCATTAGAAAGTGTCACAGAGGCTCATGAAAATTGGGATAAAAAGATTTTACCACAAAGTTTTAAAAATTTAATAAAACAATCCTCCCTATAAGGAAGGCCATAGAGCAAAAGCCTAAGAAATCTGAAAAGAGCGAGAAAAACAAGAAAAAAAGAAATATTATACACCAGAAAATAAGAAGAAAGGAAAAAAATCATTGACAGACAATGAAATTTGAAAGAACATCAGAAGAGTAGACATCACACACAGCACAGTAAAGGGCATGACCTTGGTACAAAGCTTATTTGCCCTGGGAAATTTAGCAGTACCATTTACAATTGTAAAGGCATAGAGCCTATGATCTAGCAAATCTACTTCTTCATACTTACATACAAAATTATTCATTGTAGCATTATTTGAAATAGATAAATATCACAAACAATCAGTCTAAAGTTCCACAATAGAGAATTGGCTAACTAAGGTAATGGTACATCCAAACAATGGAATACAATACAAAAAGAGAATAGGGATGTCATTAGGTGTTGATATATAGTAATCTCGAGAATTTACTATTATTAAGCGACAAAATGAAGCTTCAACCGGTATATAACCAATGTTATCTTTCGTATAAAAAGTAAGACAATAAAATTTGTAAGTATGTTCACTTGCACATTCATAAAGTAACTCTGGGAGATTTTTTTTTTAACTTCAGATTAATATGAGGATACAACAATTAGGTTACAATGTTTGTGTTTGTTAGGTAAGGTCCCTGTTGTAGTTGTGCCGGACACCAGAAGGTGTGCCTTATATCCCTGTGCCCATTAGGTGAGAGCACACCAATTCCCCTCTCTCCTGTTCTTCTCTCGCCTCCCCTGCAACTTGAATTAAATTGAGTTTTTCTCTTGTGTGGGCATGTACTAGTTTTTCTACTAGCTTCGTATTGGTGTTAAGTACGTTGGATACTTGCTTTTCCATTCTTGTGATACTTTACTAAAGAGAATTCTCTCCAGCTCTCTCCAGGTTAATACAAAAGATGTAAAGTCTCCATCTTTTATAGCTGAATAGTATTCTCTGGTATATACATACTACAATTTATTAATACATTCATGGGTTGATGGGCACCTGGGTTGTTTACATATCTTAGCAATTATAAATTGAGCTGTGATAAACAATCTAGCACAATTGTCCTTTTGATAAAATGATTTTTTTCTTCTGGGTAGATGCCTAGTATTGGGATTGTGGGATAAAATGGAAGGTCTATTTTGAGTTCTTTGAAGATTCTCCATACTTCTTTCCATAGAGGCTGTATTAGTTTGCAATCCCACCACCAGTGTACAAGTGTTTTACTCTGTGAGAATTTTTCAGAAACTATTAACAGTGTGTAAATTTGGGGAAGTGTTTTGGAAAGCTGAGTAGATGTGTAGAGTAGACTATATGTCTGGTTTTTCTAGAATTATCCCAATTTGATAGGGATAATCAGATGGTCCTGATTTTCACCTGTTATTCTAACCAAATTATTACAAATGCTCCTTATACTCTCTCAAAATGTTCTGGGTGACAAATTGTAGGTTAACCATTAGCTTGTACAAGAACTGGCTCCTACTCTGTGTCAGACACAGATCTAAATGTTGATACTTGGTGTGTATTTTATTGCCACTGCTCATCCTCACACCACTGCTACTATAATCAGTATTCATTTATATATATATATCATTTCAATCTGATTTCAGGCTGGCAGCATTAGACCAGTCAACACAACCCCAAGAGGGACTCTAGCTAACAGAGGCAAATATTGTAGTCTAATTGTTTGTACCCTCACATTAAACTTAGATTAAAAAAATAATAGTAGTAGCTATTTTTCATAAAGCACTTTCTACATCCTAAGCACTTTCCTAAGCACTCTTATCATCTAATCTGGTTGACAATCCTTTCAGGTTAATAGTAATAATATTTTATTGTGAGGAACTGAAGAAAAAAGAGTTGAGTTAACTTGCCCAAAGTCACACAGCAGATAATAACACAGCTAGAGTTTGTACCCAGATTTGCCTATTCCCAAAATGTGTGTGTGTGTGTGTCTTTGTGTGTGCGTGTTCTAACTCTATTATTGAAGGTCAGTGTAAGTAATAATACATATTGCTTTGAATTGGTAGATTTAATTCCTCATAACTAAATCATGAAATTAAGACATTATGATAGTTTAAAGAAAAAAGAAAAACAGGCATTATGGCATTTTACGCATTTGATGAAACTTTGTTTTCAACAACACTTGTACATCATGTATGAATCTTCTTTAGATTAATCATGGCTACCAAAATGTATCCAGGCTGAATACTAACCTCATCTACAGTATGATGCCAATGTAACTCACACGCACAAAAAAAAAAAAAAGAAAAGAAACTCACCTAAGCTAATAGTGGCCCTCTCTGAATTGCAGAATTATTTTTATAACTTAATTTTTGTCTTTATATTTTTCAGTTTCATGTTTTTTTACATTAAACATATTTTATGTTCTACATTTTGAAACACTCAATAAAATTTACTTTAAAAGAAAATACATGAGCTGTATGGATTTCTATTCACAGGGTGTATAGTTGAAAATAAATAAAAAGAAAAATGACTACAATAAAAGTAGTAGGGTGCATATTGTTGAAATATCTCACAGAACTCTCACGAATAAAGTCACAGTCTCTAATGAAATTACTCTCTTTTCTAGGCTACCTCTAGGATGAGGAAAATGGAAGAACTCAAGATCTGGAAAATGGGGGAATAGTATGAGGCGTGCTGGTTTCGTGAACAGGAACAAATGTTTACAAGGCAGTTGGAGATGTCATTGTCTTTCATCCTTGCATATAAGCTGATCCTTTTCATAAGACTAAGAGCAAGTAAGCTCATCAAGTTTTTCTGATGATTTCAAATAATGCATCAAGCTAATTTGTCTTTGGAACTAGCATTAAAACTAGAGATGTCATGGCCTCTGAGGAAGAGGATGGGGCTTAATAAAACATGAAGATAGAAGGAACAAAATAAAGATTTATGGAGAATCTATGATGCTCCAAGACACTACTAGGCAGTTTTAAAATTAATGATTTCCTTTTAATTTTTATAACACCTAGTGAGTGGAATGCTGAGAATGATTTCCTTTTAATTTTTATAACACCTAGTGAATGGAATGCTGTCTCCAAGTGCCAACTATTAAATTTTCCAAAATTCTTCATGTTGATTGTTAACACAACCATTATTAAAAACTAAGTTATATAAACATTAAATTAATTTTCATTTTTAAAAATGTAACAAATATCCAAAACTTATCATTTCCTAATTATTTTACTATTATCTATGCTCTTCAGATTATTTACATCGGTTGTACCTATAGGAAGAAAAAAGTGCTATGTAACCATGTTTTGATGTTACATCAGCAACTTAAATTCAGCCACATTGATAATATGACCACAGAAGTGAGAAAACACTACAAATCAAGCTCTTTTATTCCCTTTCTATCTTTTTTTTTTTTTTTAGAACTGGCTGTTAAATAGTTAATAGCATACTTTCTAAAATACATCTTATCTCCAACTAAAGATGAGAAAATTAAGGCGCAAAGAAAGGTTATGTTGAAACAATTATGCATTTACTACATCTGTTACTATTTACTATGACTTTAAAGCAAACTATTATAAAGGTGACTTAACAAAAAGTTAAAAAAAAATTAAAACTTCTGGTTCACAAGGTATGTATTTTAAAATAAAAGATTAAGCCAACCACTTTTTCAGAGTCCCCTGATCATCCTTGCATAAATTAGGCACCCAGTTAAAAATTATGGATGATGTATTGTTTACTTAATGTATATAATATGTCATAATAATACTTTGACAAGAAAAGACACTTGTTCTTTTATTAAAATGTAATGCAGGTAAAGTTATAATAATCTTCAAAAGACTATCAAATTCTATCATGTTACCATAAAGTTTATTATTATTAGTTAAAAATTTTACTTTTAATCTCTCCAGTATTTGTGGGTTATTAGTTAGAGAGAGAAGAAAGTGCAGTAGAAGCCCTGTAATTTGGCCACCCAAGAGACTGTAGTTAACTGGTCAAAACATAAAGAGGTGGTCAACATGAAGAACTCGGCCTCCTGTATGGACATGTGGTGCATGTCTGGTCTATGAGAATTAGGTCAACTTAAGGAGGCAGTTAATGCAGGAATTTGTCAACTGTAGAGGTTCTACTTTATAGATTGAGCCAATCAACAAATCTGAAGTAAATATCTCCTATTTATAAGATATTTATTCCTTTATATGATTTATAATTTAAGAAATTAGATAACATATTACCTAACTCTAAAAGCGCAAAATGACCACTGTGAAAAATTCTAGAAAACTTTAAGAATCAAAACCCAATTACCCATAAGGTAAACAAGTCTACCACTGGGTTTCCTCCACTCTCTGGGCGTGTTAGTGTGCACATGCATGCACACCAACATTTCATTTTGCTGGGTTAAGAAGTTAAGGACCTGCATCTTATCCCAATTCCCTTGACCTGGAGCCCTGTGGCACTGGTTAGCTCTTATCTTTTACCTCTACCTGATGAATCTTTCTCATTTGGCAACCAATCACTATCCCCAGAAATGTCCTCCATCACTGAAATCCTTTTTGGGGGAGGGGACGCAAAGGATTCATTTGAGTAAACTTGGCAAGAAACTTTGAAACCATACTCAGAAGTTAGTTAAAAAAAACATTGGTTGCCTCATCTGTAAAATGAGCTCTACAATCTCTTTCTACTAATCCAGGCGGACAGTGCAAAAACAGTTCAAAGTGTAAGCTCTCAAACTTTCCTGGTTTTGCTACCATCTAGTCATGCCTCTCTGGAAAAATTACTTAACTTCTCTGTGCTTCCATTGCCACAGTCTAAGCAAGAACTACAGGCCCACAACTCCTTATCTGAAACCCTGGATATCGAATGCATTCTAGAAATCCAGAGACTTTGGAATTTACAGAAGTAATACAGTGTATATAAATGGCAATTTGTAATACCCACAGAAGGTATTACATCACCTGTTGTATATTTTGTAGTGTTGCCAGCAGAGTCTGGGGCAGCATCCGAAAGTCAAACACATTTATATTCCTGCAGCAAAATGTGTGGTAATATATATAAAGCCTAGAAACAGCCTCCCATCATTTTAGGTCCTATTTTTCTACCAAGTTAGTTCAGTCTGGCCAAGTTTTATTGTAAATGGATTTGGAAAAACATTTTGGTTTGGGATTTTAAAAAGTTTTGAAGTATAGCTAAGGAATCATGTCTTTGTAATACCTTGTAGAGTTGTTGTAAATGAAAAGAATGCTTGCCTACCACAAGTACAGACCTGAGAGTTCCAGAAATGTTACTGCAGTAACAATGAACCATCATTACTGCTACTCATATTGCTATTCTTATTTCTTATTTAAATGCTCTCTCACATCTTCCCCCTTCTCTCCATTGCCAATGCCATTCACATGATTCTGATCTTTATCATTTCTCACCTGGACTCTTCTATTGGTCTCCTAACCGATTTCCCAGGTTCCAAACCTTCCACAGCATCCATCTTCCCCTGTCAGCACAGGATCGTTCTTCAAACACCACTGTATTGTATCTCCTTTACTTACAAACTACCCTCCATTGGCTTCCTGTTACTCACCCCATGAAGTCTAAGTCTACATCACTGGTTGTCATTCCAGCCCATACTTCCAATTCCTTCTTTATCTCCTAATACGTCCTTCCTTGTAGCAATTTCTCTTAAAGTTTCCTCAAACACACCACCCTGATTTCCATCTCCTATCATTACAGAATCTTTTCCTATACCTGTCATAATAGTCTGTTAGCCACTGATGTGTGCATAATTCTTATTTGAAGTTCCCTTTGGGTAGCACCTCCTCCTGGAAGCCTTTCCTGATGCCCTGGGGTACCCTTCACACACATCTCATACCATTGTCCTCTCTGCTGTGCCACATATCTTAATTCTACCACCACATTTATTATAGTGGATTAGAAGGTGCTTGCTTTGGTGTGTCCTTCTTTGAAGCCAAGGACTATCTTTCTCAACCCCAAATCTCTAGCATATAGCTACTGTCAGCATTAAAAATGTTTCTTGAACTGCATTCCAGGTCTAACACTGTTTTATAAGGTTAACTGGGTGCCAAATGTTTATCTTTTTTAAACATAACAAAGTTGAACCTTTTTCTATTTTTTTTTTTTTAATTAGAAAAGAAAATCTGTGCAGGGAAGGCCCAAAGCACACAGTTTGTTGTCATCCTTTCTGTAGTACAAGCTGATAAATTTCATAGTGTGGCCAATTTCAGGTAGGGAGGGATAAGCTTCTTGAGTAACATCCAGAAAAACCACTGAAGTGAGACAAATGGCTGAGAAGCCACAGGGTCCTGTGTGACTCTGAGGTCTTCCCTGCCATAGGTTGCTCCTGGCTATTAGTACTATTAATATTTCACTTTCTACAATAGCAGCAGCAGCAGGGGAAATGTAATGGCCAGGGCTCTCCTCAGGCCCTCAGCTGGCTACCTGCCATGACTCTAGACAAGGAGCAGCTGCTATTCTTCTGTCTCACAAGAGATGACACAGGAGAAAGGGAGCCACTTCCAGTCTGGATGTGTCAACTTATGTGGTTTGTATAGTGGAAGTGTGAGATTTAAATGAAACCAATTTACATGTTAATTTTTTCCTCCTAAGATAATGTTTTTCAAAGATGAATATTTTAGTACTGGAAATGTTATAATCCTTCCAAGAGCTTCAAATGCCAATATGTATGTAATGATGAGAGAAGATGCTTGGCATTTCCGTGTGATGTGCCAATGGAAAATGAGGCAGGAGGAAATTAAGTAAAATCTACGTATGTGCACACCTCGGGGATGGCAGATGTTTCTACACAACAGCTTTATAGAATATAGAATGTTCACACAGTCTCTAGTTAACAAAAACAGGTCATAAATTCTTAGACGCATACATGCTTGACCAGAACATGTGTGCTGCAACTTTATCAAATTTGTCTATCAGATCTACTTTTCCATAGATTCTTTGAGATTTTCTATACATGGGATTATGTCATATGTAAGTAGAGGTAGTTTTATTTTTTACTTTCCAATCTGGATGGCTTTTATTTTTCTTCTTCTTGCCTGCTAGAACTTGAGTACAATGTTAAATATCAATGGTAAAGCATCCTTGTCTTATTTCTTAGGAGAATTTTTCACCATTGAGTATAATGTTACCTATGAGTTGTTTTTTTTTTAACCTATGAGTTTTTTTATAAGTGTTCTTTATCATGTTGAGAAGATCATTTTTTAGTGAAGCATTGAAAACAATTCATTGATGAAAACACTTTCATCAGTAAGTGTTTATTAAATTAAAAATAATAAGTGATTTCCCCCATATGTTAATATGCTTTGGAATGGAGATGCTGAATACAAAATGCAATGTAGGGAAAAAAACACTAAAAATCAATGGACAGTTCTGAAGACATTGATCATGACTTTGGGAAGCAGCATCATTGTGCAGAGAAAAGAGGACAGGTTTTGGATTACCAGTTCTACTGTGGTTGAGGGTGCATGCCATTGAGACAGTCACATAACTTTTAAAAACTTATTTTCTTATCTGTAGAAATATCAACCTTACGGGATGCTAAAACATGTGAAGGCTTGAGCCCTGTACCTAGAAAGTAACAGTTTTTAAATAAATGTTAGTACCCGGGCAGCACCTGTGGCTCAAAGGAGTAGGGCATCGGCCCCATATACTGGAGCTAGTGGGTTCAAACTCAGTCCCGGCCAAAAACTGCAAAAAAATAAAAAAATAAAAATAAATGTTAGTACCCTTTGGTAAGCCCATTCCTACTATTTAGAAGGCCTGGGGCAAAAAAATAAAAAGAGGCCCTTTTACAAAATATATGGATATTTGAAAATTACAAATTAATATAAATAACATACTCCCTTCACCATTTCATTATCTTCTTAATTCAATTTTACCAACATTCATTAATCATCAATTCACACCAGGCATAATGCTTCATTTAGGCTAAAATATTAATCATTGGACTCTAGAGAAGAATGGAGGAAAACCAGCAATATCTAAAACACTCTTTCCAAACTCACAATTAAAATACTCAATAAAGCACATAGAGATTGGCAGAGTTTTAAGGCTAATGAAATGTGAAAGCATTGATCAATAGCTAAAATCACATTTAAAGGGGAAACATCAAAGGCATTCACTTAGTAAACATTTATTCATCACCTGTTATTTGCTAAATTCTAAGTCAGGAATGAAATTAGAACATTTGCTAGTATAATTACCATTTGATAAATTCTAGAACTCTACTTTATGAAATAAAAAGAGAAGGCCAAATTATTAATAAGGTACCCAAGCTACCTTATTTAAAATTTCAAAGCACCCCACCTTCCTAGGACTCACTTGCTATCTTCCCTCTCTGCTTTTTTTGCCTTCAAATGCTTACTACCTTTTAATGTGTTATATGCCTTACATAGCAATTTTGTTTGTTGTCATATGTTCCTCCAATAAAATACCAGCACCATGAAGGGGCCCCATGGTATAAATACAACATGATGCATTTATCCATTCCTTCCTGAAGGACATGAGTCCAGAACATGCAGTCACATTGTCACCATTATAAACGATGAACACTTTTATGTATGTTTCCTTGAGCATATGTGAGCATTTCCCTACAGGATACACAGGTGACTCTTGTTATCTGTGGTAGCTATGTTTTACAAAGTCATTGTGAACACTGAATTGGCTAATACTGAACCACTGCTACTAGAGGACATATGGGGGGTTAGGAGCCTGCCAACCTCTGGTCACAATATTTTTATCAACCAATCAATAAAAACTTTGCTTCCTGTGTGTCTCTGTTTAAAAACACCTTATTTAATATATATAGTTGATGCATTAACATTGAACTCATAGCCAAAGGCACTGTAACTCATACATGAATGAAGTTTATTTAACACACCTATTTTCTCTATAAGTCACAATACAGCTTTTTTGCACTTTGAATCTCTAGATAACACTCCTTCTCTACTTCTATGGGCCATTTTAAACAGTGTAGTAACAAAGGAAAAGCACAAATATTTGAAAAATATGACACCAAATCAACCACAAAAAGGACATTTGTTTACAATACAAAAGTGAAACAGGAAGGCAGAGTGCTGGGAACATGGATGTCAAGCAGTTCAAACTGTTTGCCTTTCTGAATTACATCCGCAAGTGATGGCAAAATTATTGTGAATATTGTTCTGAGGGCTCTAGTTAAATTTTAGCAAGTAGATAATTTGCAAATATGGCATTTGTGAATAATGCAGATATCAAGTATACTACTTCTAGGTAGTATACATGTTTTTAAATTACAGCCATCTTCAAAATTATTAGATGTTAGCATATTGTTCTCTAAAATGTTTGTCTAATTTCAGTTCCACCCTACGTTTCAGTCCATCCATGTGTTCCCCACACTCTTTCCAACTCTTGATATTGCTATCATTTTTAACTTCCACTAATCTAAGGCACATAAAATGGCAACTTGTGGTTAGTTGTGTAAATTCAGATTTATTAGATTACTAATGACCTTGAGCCCCTCTTTAATAAGTTTCTTCCTTTATGAATTGCCTGTTGATGTTATTGTTTGCTTGACTACTATTAGACATCTACCTTGACATATAAATGTTAGAATTTATATCCAGTTTTGTAAAAAAATCTGTTGGACAAGTTATTGGAATTGGGCCAGGCATGGTGGCTCACGCTTGTAATCCTAGCACTCTAGGAGGCCAAGGTGGGAAGATTGCTTGAGCTCATGAGTTAGAGACCTGCCTAAGGAAGAATGAGACTTCATCTTTACTAAAAACGGGAAAGTTAGCCAGGGGTGATGAAAGGCACCTGTATTCCCAGCTACTTGGGAGGCTGACCCCAGAAGTTTCAGGTTGCTAGGCTAACATCATGGCACTCAAGCCTGGGTAACAGAGTGACACCCTGTCTCAAAAACAAAATTATTGGAATTGTATCATTATTATTGGTTAATTTGAAGAGAATCACCATCATTAAAAGATCCACTACTATTTTTTTATGTTTAGGAAATGTTTTATAATTTTCTTCATAAGAATATTATACATTGGGGGGTTAAACTTATTTCTAGCTATTACATAGTTTCATGTTATTATAATTTCTATGTTTATCCATAACATTTTAAATTTATTATTGTTAATATGGCACTTGCTACTGAATTTTTTTTGTTACTACTTTATCTTGAAACACTCTAAGTCCTTTTATTATTTTTAACTATTGTCTATAGGCTCTGTTGAGTTTTTTCTTTTCTTTTTTTTTGAGACAAAGTCTCACTATGTCACCCTTGGTAAAGTGCCATGGTGTCACAGCTCACAGCAACCTCAAATCCTTGGGCTTAAGCAATTCTCTTGCCTCAGCCTCCCAAGCAGCCAGGACTATAGGCACCTGCCACATGCCCGGCTATTTTTTGTTGCAGTTGTCAATTGTTGTTTGGCTGGCCTGGGCTGGGTTCGAACCTGCCCTCAGTGTACGTGGCTGGCGCTGTAACCACTGTGCTATGGGTGCCGAGCTGAGTTATTTTCTAGTATAGATATACAGAAACTACTAATCATAATCCAGCATCTATTTTTGTATCTTTAGTTTGGATTCGGACACTCTCCTCCTGTCCTTGTCAACCCCTCTTCTCTCAAACACATGCACTAGTCTTGGCTGAGCATATGGTCACCAGCTAGAAATTATGTATCCCATTTGGTCAAGTTCTGGGGTATTTTCTACTTTTGCTATTTTTTTGATTTTTTAGTTGTTTATTTGTTGGAGGGTTTTTGTTTGTTTTTATTTGCTTTTTTTTGTTGTATATTTGTTTGTTTGTTTTTTTAAGCAGGAAGGGCTACTATCTCCAGTAAAGGTAGACAGTGAAGTTGTACATCACTGTGTACATCACTGTCTTGTACTTGACTTAATGGGATGATGTTGAAATTTTTTTTCTTCATTAAATCACAATTCTGTACATTAATGTATTTATGGGGTCCAATGTGCTGATTTGATATACAATGTGGAATGCTTACATCTAACTGATTAACATAACCATCTCCTCACTTATTTGTGTGGTAAGACATTTATACTCTATTCTGAACAGTTTTGAAATGTATCATTGCATTATGCACATTAGATCAGGCCTCCTGGCCGCCCTGCTCCCCTCCCGTCTCCCTACTCTTCCCTCCTTCTTTCTGGACTATAGTTATGTTTTACCATTCATATGAATGTGTGGGTGATTGTATTCTGATTTCATAGTAGTATTGAGTACATTTGGATGCTTTTTCCATTCTTGAGATACTTTACTAAGAAGAATATGTTCTAGCTCCATCCAGGTAAACACAGAAGACATGACTTCTCTTTCGTTTTATGGCTGCATAATAGTCCATGGTATACATATACCACAATTTGTTAATCCATTCATAGGTCAATGGGCATTTAGGCTGCTTCTATGACTTGGCAATTATGAATTGGGCTGCAATAAACATTCTGGTGCAAATGTCTTTGTTGTAAAATGATTTTTGATCATCTGGGTATATACCTAATATAGGAATTGCAGAATGAAATGGTAGGTCTACTATTAGTTCCTTAAGAATTCTTCAAACTTCTTTCCAAAAAGGCCTTATTACCTTGCATTCCCACCAGCAGTGAGTAAGTGTTCCCTTCTCACCGCATCCACACCAACATCTATAGTTTTGAGATTTTGTGATGTAGGCTAATCTTACTGGAGTTAGATGATATCTCAAAGTGTTTTTTTTGTTTGTTTTTTGTTTGTTTTTTTATTAAATCATAGCTGTGTACATTAATGCAGTCACGGGGTACAATGTGCTGGTTTTATATACAATTTGAAATATTTTCATCAAACTGGTTAACATAGCCTTCATGGCATTTTCTTAGTTATTGTGTTGAGACATTTATATTCTACAGTTAGTAAGTTTCACATGTGGTTTTGATTTGCATTTTTCTGATGGTTAAAAATGATGAGCATTTTTTCATGTGTTTGGAGGCCATGTGCATGCCTTCTTCAGAGAAATTTCTGTTCAAGTCTCTTGCCTACTTAGAAATGGGTTATTTGTTCTTTTCTTATTGATCAGTTTGAGTTCTCTGTGGATTCTAGTTATCAGACCTTTGTCAAAAGCACAACCTGAAAATATCTTCTACCATTCTGAAGGCTATCTGTTTACTTTACTTACTGTGCTCTCAGATATGCAGAAGCTTTTTTTTTTTTCATTTTTTTTTTTTTTTGGTTGCGTTTGGCCAGGGCCAGGTTTGAACCTACCACCTTCAGTATATGGGGCTGGTGCCCTACTCACTGAGCCACAGGCGCTACCCTATGCAGAAGCTTTTTAATTTGATCATATCCCAGTAATGTATTTTTGGTGTTGCTTCAATTGCAAGGGAGTTCCTCTTCATATAAAATTCTCCCAGGCCAATTTCTTCAAGTGTTTTCCCTGTACTCTCTTCTAGTATTTTTATAGTTTTATGTATTTATTGTCATCTGATCTTTGATAAGTCTATCAAAAACATTCATTGGGGGAAAGATTTCCTATTTAACAAATGGTGCTGGGTGAACTGGCTGGCAACCTATAGGAGAATGAGGATGTTGAGACTTTTATTATTTATTTTTTTATTTTTTTAGAGACAGAGTCTCACTTTGTTGCCCTCAGTAGAGTGCCGTGGTATCATAGCTCAGGGCAACCTCCAGCTCTTGGGCTTAGAAGATTCTCTTGCCTCCGCCTCCTGAATACCTGGGACTACAGGTGCCCACCACAACGCCCAACTATTTTTTTGTTGCAAGTTGGCTGGAGCTGGGTTTGAACGCACCACTCTGGGTAGATGGGGCCAGCACCCTACTCACTGAGCCACAGGCCCTGCCCAAGACTTTTATTGATACAAAGTTTGTCATAGCTTTGGATGCCCACCTTCACTGCAGCTGATGTATTTGATCATACTATATAATTTTTCTTCTTTTTCTTAGTTGGTTAAGAGGTTTTCCTTTTTATCATAAAAGATACAATGCTGTTCCTCCATTGTTTTGTATATGAGTTTTTTTATCTTTCCATGTTTTTTTTTTTTTTTTTTTTAATTATTTGGGATTCATTGAGGGTACAAAGATTTAGGTTATATTGATTACATTTCTTAGGTAAAGTCCCTCTTATGACTGTGTCCCACCCCCAAGATGTGTGCCATACTCCATGATCCCTTATCCTCCTCCCTCCTCCCTTCTCCTGGCTCCTTCATCCTTTACCCCCTCACCTTGTAATCTATTGCCTTCACATTAGAATTAAGATCATCTACTGCCTTCATATTAAAATTGAGTACATTGGATTCTTGCTTCTCCATTCTTGTGATGCTTTACTAAGAAGAATGTGTTCCACCTCCATTCAAGTTAATACAAAAGATGTAAAGTCTCCATCTTTTTAATGACTGAATAGTATTCCATGGTATACATATACCACAGCTTGTTAGTTCATTCCTGGGTTGGTGAGCATTTAGGTTGTTTCCAAATTTTGGTGATTTGTAAATTGAGCTGTGATAAACCATCTAGCACAAATACCCTCATGATAAAATGATTTTTTGTCTTCTGGGTAGATGCCTAGTAATGGGATTGCAGGATCAAATGGGATGTCTAATTTGAGTTCTTTGAGAATTCTCCATATTTTCTTACAAAAAGGTTGTATTAGTTTGCAGTCTCACCACCAGTGTAAATGTGTTACCTTCTCTCCACATCCACACCAGCATCTGCAGCATTGAGAGTTTGTGATGTGGGCTATTCTCATTGGGTATAAGTGATAACTCAGGGTGGTTTTGATATGCATTTCTCTGACAATCAGGAATGATGAGCATTTTTTCAAATATTTGTTAGCCATTCCTCTGTCTTCATCACAGAAGATTCTGTTCCTATCTCTTTTATCCCAGTTTATTCTTTTTGTCTTGATTAATTTGAGTTATCTGTAGATTTTAGCTATCAGTCCTTTGTCAGATTGACACCTTGCAAATATCTTTTCCCATTCTGAAGGTTGTCTTTTTGCTTTGCTTGTAATATCCTTAGTTGTGCAGAAGCTTTTCAGCTTAATTAAATCCCATTTGTTAATTTTTGTTATTGTTACAAGGGCCACTAAAGTCTACGCCATAAAATCTTTCCCCAGTCCAACACTGTCAAGAGTTTTCCCCGCACTTTCTAAGATTTTTATTGTATTTAAGTTTCTTATATGCTTTCTCCATTTCCCTTAGCTGCCTCCTCCTTTCTGTTGAAATCGCCTGCAGAATCACACCCCTCCTCTTCTGGACTTAGATGAAATGCTACAAAGCAGGGCTTGTGATCTGGCTTCCTGAGTAGCCACCAAGTTATTCAGATATATAGAAATTAGGTCTCTGTGGAATACAACTTGACCAATGGGAAACAAGAGTCAGAAGAAAACCAGACAGATACAATTTCCCTCCTTCTATCCCTCTGTGGTGCAGATTCCTCTTACAAGACCTTTGGAGATGTTCTCATGAGTAGGGGGAATATGCCTGGATGTTGTCACAACTGAATGTCTTTGCAACTTAAACTTATTTCTAGGTATTATAAAGTGGAAGTAGTGCCCAGTACAGCACTTTCTCCGCTTCATATTACCTAATTTTCTTAGGCTTATTGCCAGGACTTGTGCCTCACAGTGTCAACATCATAATCCATGTGTCAGGATCTGCTTTCTGGCAGCTCCAGACTAACATTTACTACATCTATCAAGACAATGTTAATATTTTTCTCCTTTAATTTCTGTCAAATTTTAATATAGTAAAATATTGATATGTATGGCAATATACAGATCCTTAGTTCACTCCTTTCCTGAAACAAATTTTCTTGTATTTTACTTGATTTTTTTATATGTAGCATTTTATTTATGAATTATTCATTTATGATCCTAAATGAGATTAGCCAATAGAATTATTTTACTGACAGTATCTGATTTTAATATTAAGGTATTACTTACCTATGAAATGAGTTGATGGTTTTTCTTTATGTGTTCTTTAAAATATGTATAATTGCATGTTCATTAAGGATTGAAGAAACCTGCATTCAGCTTTTATTAGCCTAATATATTTCCTGTATTTGAGAAATGTGGGATTTGGGGGCATATTTTAGGGGCACTAAGTCAATTTCTTTAAATGATATTAGCTTCCTACGGTTTTCTAAATCTTTATCAGCCAATAAAATCTTAAATATTAGAATAGTTTACATTAAAAAATTGCTTGAAATTTAATAAATTTATATGGTTTTTATTTAAATTATAAATGCAGAGAAAATTTATATGTATGAATGAAGGTGCAATATAGTACTTTTTTTTTTTTTTTTTTTTCAGTTTTTGGCCAGGGCTGGGTTTGAACCCACCACCTCTGGCATATGGGGCCGGCGCCCTACTCCATTGAGCCACAGGCACTGCCCCAATATAGTATTTATTATAATAATAGTAATAATTTAGAATAATACAATATCCAAAAATAATTGAGACTGATTTTAAAGTGTGTTATAGTTACTCAATTAAATACCACCATAGCCAATAAAAGTTATGTTCTTGAAGAATATTTTCAGATAATGAGAAAATAATTCTTTGTGTTGGCAAATGAGAAATATTGGTGTATTTTATTACTTAATTTTGTTTGCTAATAGAAGGGAGAGAGGGAAGGGAGGGGGGAAAGAGAGAGAGAATGAATTAAACATTAGTGGAATACATCCCAAAGGTTTAACCTTGTTATATTTTTCATTAAATGTTTATATGTTTAATCAAAACATGATGATACTTTTGTCATAAGGAACAAAAATGTTATAAAAACTTTTTTTAGAATCACCACTGTTCTCTACAATGTGTTACAGCCACACTGATCCAAGATACATATTAGATCATCTTGTATACAAGGCATTTCTCCCAGTTCAATGCCATGTCCTACTTAGACTGAGCCGGGATGCAAAATACCGGGATGCAAAATAACCCCGTGCCGGAACTCGGTGAGAAACTGCTGACACCCCATACTGCTATCATAGCACATCCCACTGGAGGCTTACTTGTGTCAGAATACATCTAGGGCACCCTCTAAACTGTAAAAAAGCATCCCTTACCAAAGGAAGTAATGCCTCCATGCCCATCAGCCTAATCCTAGAGAAAATATAATAGCTTCTCAAATTGACCCTAATAGATTTTGAAAAAGAAAATTTTCCACAGTGTGCACTAGCATGTCCTGGGTTCCATTCAACACCAGATACACAGTAAGGAGACCCTCTTTTTAAAAAGCCACAGAAGAGCATGCACAGAGCCTTTGACTATCAGCATTGTTATCCATCTATTAGATAAGAAATGGCACAATGTGAGGGTATACAGCACATCCCTGTGTGAAGGGCTCAACTGCAACTTGGACTTTACCTAACAAATGCAAGCAATGTAACCTAATCATTTGTGCCCTCATATTTATCTGAAATTAAAAAAAAAAAAAAAAAGAAATCATTTGATCAGGGGAGTATACAAATGATAACAAAAAAAGACATATATTTAGAATTTCTTAATTCTAATGCAACCCTTTTACTGAGAAAAACAAATCCCATAACAGCAAAATAATCTGCCCCAGGTGATAAAGCTCTTCTGATTTTATGTCTTCTAATACCCTCACTTAGACATTCACTCACCAGATATCTGTAGGGATCCTGTTAAATGTAGGAAGCATTTCGCATTTCTGCTGCAAAGAGGAGCCAGGATTTTTACATATAGACCCTGTCTGCAAGGAGTTCATTCTGGAAGGAGATTTCTGAAGTCCAACAATTCGGCTGCATTCTCTGTACCAGAAGCTGAATATAATTAAAGTTGGGGTAGCAAAGCCACAGAGCCAGAGAGTTGGAGATTTTATCTTATTCACATAGGTGTAGAAACTTCTAAACACTGTACTTTTAGTTGGGGAAAGGAAGATGTGAGCTAGGGGCAGTAATTGTAGAAGACAGAGGAAAACAGCGTGGGTGAGATAGGCAAATAATGGAACTTCAAAAGCAGAACATAGGATGTCTCAGAACATGAGAAAGATTAGCAAATATCTGGTGATGTAATTTAGTAAGGATAACAATTGGTAACTATACATAGTTAATAGCAGATTCCATACATCCCATTAAGCATTTGAAATACTTTATCTCTTATAGTTCTCACTGCAACTCTATGTAGTAAGTATAAGTGAGAAATAAGTAACTCAAAATAAAGTGATTTTCCCCCAGTTCTTACTCTTCATAATGGAGCCAATGCTTGAATCCAGGCTGCCTGACTCTAGGAATCCGTTTTTGTACACCACACCATGGTCTCAGCATGATACCTAGACTGGCTGCATCAGCCTGGTGCTAGAAATGCAAATTTCCAGGCCCATACCTCAGATCTGCTGATTTAGAAACTGAGGCAATGGAGCCCAGGAAGCTGTTTAGCAAGTCCTCTTAGCGAGTCTGGTGTGCTTGATGTTTGAGAAACACTGTACCATTCCAGAATCTTTGAAATCAGACATCTGGCATGGGATTCCAACTCTACTACATGTAAGCTACGTGATGTTTGACAATTCACACTTCTTTCTATGCTTCTATTCCTCTCTACATAATATGGATTCAATATTAATAATAAGGATCCTGTCTGTACTCCTCAATCCTGGAAAGCTTTGTAATAAATAAAATGAAACAGATGCAAATAAAGTGTCCAGAGCAGTCTATAAATTATATCTGCAGCTCAGCTCCCTGGCTGCAAACTGGCCATAGGCCATAAATCAGAGGCATGAGTCCTCTGACCTAAACCAAAGGGCAACAGCTTAGAAAACAAGATTAGAGGGATTTAGTTTAATGAGTCCACAAGTACAGACGAACTGGTTATGACTGGGCAATGAAGACATCAAAAACATCAAATACCTGGGAAAATGACTCAGTGAAATATTGCAACATCTAGGGAGGGAGCCCTGGGTGGGGCTGGGAGGCAGGCTGTTTCTAATTAAAATTCATGAGTGAGAAATTCCACCAGTCTGGATTACTTAGGACTAGGACTCAAACTCTGTACTTCCACAACAGATTATCATCTGCCGGGCCAAGATGCCTGAGCAGAACACAGGTTAGCAGTGGCATCAAATTAGAGACACCAGCTTCCTAAACACTCTCATCCAAGTACCACTGTGTGACTCTGCCAAAAACACCATCAGACTATGGAAATTTTAAAAACTGTTATAAAATAGTTATAAATAAATAAATAAATAATTTTAAAAATTATATAGCTATAATCAGACTCCTTAAAAAAAATTAAGAAGTCTATCTTCCACCCAATCTAGTTTACTTGTGTAACTGCCTATCACACTGAAGCACGATAGTGCCTCTCTGAAAAATAAGGTGAGGTTGCAACCACTCTCCACTGTAATTTTGGGTGATTTGTGTTGCTCCCCTTATGGACCCTGGTCCCCCAGCTGCCCACTCACACTCACGTTCAAAGCCACCTAGATTAAAAATGTTATAGTGCCCTGAATTACAGTGACACTAACCTATGAATATGAATGCCTAACAGATCCTTCCTACATTGAATGACTAACTCCATTATTTTAAGAAATATGTCATCCGAATACTAAAACCCTATCATAAATTCAAATAATATGTCTTACTACTTACTACTGGGTACTTCTAAAGATTCAGGTCATTAAATGACTACCAAACAGCCTTTAAAAAGAAAGAGTTATGAAGCCTACAATACACTGTGAAAGGCATATGAAAGAGAGAGGGTGGGAGGAAGAGAAAAATGAAGTAAAGGAGGGAGACATTTATGCTGAATAGACTAAACGGGGCTATAATATAATCACATTACTCCAGAAATGCTTATTGTGTGAAAATGCTGGCAATATCTCCTGACAATGTTTATTTTCATGATACATTTGATTTACTCTCCAATCCATAGTTGATTTAAAATAATTTAGTCTTATTACCATAATTTATATCAGAAAAGATAGGCAAGTAGTTTATTGCTAGTCAAAACTTTAGAGATGGACGAAACAACCTCAGAGAGATATCACAGGAAAGAGAGACCCAGTAATGCTCAGTGACTTCTCTAAGAGCACAAAGGTAGTTAGGTGCAAAACCAGAACTACAATCAGAATCACCTGGGTCTTTGTTAGGGGCATTTTCCTCCATGTGAACACGTTTTGCAAAGACAGGGTGAAACAAAAATACAAACTAAAACAAAAAATAAAACCTTTTCAGAGTAACAGTTTCAGAGAAAGACTTCTTTTTGTTTTCCTTTCGGAGTCATTAAATGATTCTTAAAGTCTTGTATAGAAATTTAAATCTCCTTATATCCTAAAGGATTAAGTTTCAGTCACTCAGGAACCCATCCGAAACAGCAGTCAACAGATAAGCATTATTATAAGGCCACAGGAAAGGAGTCGGGCCACCTCCTCAGTAAGTGTGCTGAGTTGTAGCATTTTCAGTGACCTGAATGGTCAGCCAGGATGTCTGGTTGAAAGAAAGCAGTCATTGAAATGTGCATTCAATATATTACTCCATTACAAGGAAGCAAGTCATGTTTCTTCGAAAGTATTCTCCTAAGCTTCTCTGTTGTCTATTCCTGACTCTCAAGATCCAAATCTAGAAGATTAAAGGCAGAACATATGGAGTTGAATTACAATCCTCATTACAATCCTCAGAACATGGCCTAAAAGACAGGCCAGCAGGTGAGAGAGTAAAGACAATAGAAGTGGCCTTGGAAGTCACCAAGCGTCACACATACAAAATATCTCTAACAGATTTTCTGTTTATCTCTCTCTTTTTCCTTTTTCTCTACCCAGACTGAGGTCTTCCACTGCATATACATCATTTAGTCCTGCCCCATTCTATTTCCAAAGTTTCTCAACTTTATCTCCCTCCCAACTGGCAAATCTAGATTGTCTCATTTAACGGTCACTCACCCAGCAAACATTTTGGGGAGTCTCTTACATTCAAGGCATGGTGGCAGAGACCAATAGCAGGGACCAGTGTTGGGAGGATGGCTAATCAAAGAATATCATTATCTCCTGGGGAAATCCTCACATTAGGTGTGGCCTAACAGGCCTTTTGGATTCCATTCTTACCATTGCAATCCCTCCTCTGAGAAAGGCATTGTTATCTTCCAACGTGGAAAACAAAAAAGAACTAGACTTCTTGAAAAGTGAAACTTAGTAAATGTAGAATGTAAATGTCTTAGCACAATAACTAAAAAAAACGCCAGGAAGGCTATGTCAACCAGTGTGATGAAAATGTGTCAAACGGTTTATGAACCTAGTGTATGAAGCCCCATGATCATATCAATGTACACAGCTATGATTTAATAAAAAAAAAATTAAAAAAAAAAAAAGAAAATCGCAAAATTTTCTGTGTGTGCAATTGCCCATTCTTTTGCTCTCCCCTTTCATTAAACTTTTCTTCTAAGCTGGAAAACTCCTCTTTACTCCTCAAGGCCCTGCCTTTTTCTGTGGTCCCATAGCTAGTAGTTCATGGTTTGATTACAGCTGGTATTTTCTCAGTGCCTCAAGTGCCTGGTGTACATTGGGTGGGTAACAAGACAGCTTCCCCTTTCCCTTAGAATTTGTTACCTGTTTCAAGAAACATCTCTAAAGGTCTAATAGTTATAATCAGTCCTTTGCTTTATTTTCATTTAGTATTTGATTGTGGTTACTTTGAGCCCTGTTCACATGCTATGAGCAAAAAAAAGCGAGTGTTCAAATGATCCACAGCTAAACAAAGATCATCCTTCTGCGTGACAGCCACACAGGAAAAGTATAGAATGAACTCCTTACAGGATTAAAGAGTAGAGCTGTATCTCACATATTCCCTCTACCCCTTTCCATTCATTCATTTAACAATATTTATGGTGTACCTAATATGTAGGGGGGCAATGTTCTAGAAACTCAATCAGGCATGCCCATTCTGTGGCCTATAGACCAAAGGCAGATTATATAAGGACTTTTTGTTTGTTTGTGGTGGTGGTGGTATTACAAAAATTATGCACAGACCTTTTTCATCAGCTTTTGTTAATGTTTGTATATCTAATACGTGGCCCAAGACAACTCTTCTTCCGATATGGCACAGAGAAGCCAAAAGGTGGGACACCCCTGCACCATGAAATCTTAAACAAATGAATGGGTCTCTGGTGGGGAATGTATATGTAGAACCCCAGAAACTATAAGAAAAAATTACCAACATGTAAATAATTTTCCTTGGAGAGACAATAGCTTACTGCATATTCTCAAAGAGTCCTGATTCAAAATTTGCTGTTTTAAACTATTCTAAACCTTGCTTGGTATAATTTATACTTATACCTGAACAAGTTCCAAGATTTTTCTATTCGCTATATAAAAGAAATCCTTATTATTTTATGAAACACCTTGTTCAAGCTTCAACAGATGCAGCATGTATTAATTTATAAGCAGATTCTTAAATGCCATACATTTTTTTTTCTGACAGAACCTTAAGCTGTTGCCCTGGGTAATAGAGTGTCATGGCATCATAGCTCACAGCAACCTCCAACTCTTGGGCTCAAGCGATTCTCTTGCCTCAGTTTCTCTATTTTTAGTAGAGTTGGGGTCTTGCTTTTTCTCAGGCTTGTCTCAAACTCATGAGCTCAAGCAATCCACCCATCTCGGCCTCCCAGAGTGCTAGGATTACAGGAGTGAGCCACTGTGCCCGGCCCCATACACCTTTTTGAAAGGATATTATTCTTCTTGTTCTCTCTTTTTTTTTTTTTTTCCCATGGTACAATAAACTCTACAAGGACACTGAAGGATTTTTCTGATTTTTTTGCTTTCTCCTTACAAACTAAGAACAGTGTCCTGAACACAGTGGAGACTCTGTAACTTACTGGTGAATCTCAGTGTACCTCAGAGCACAGGTCTAAGGGAGAAGTAAAGCACCTTATTAAGATGAAAGTGATTTCAGAATCAAATGCAATTATTAAACTCTCCTTGTTTCCTTTTGTCCTTTCTAGTTCCTAAATCACATGCATATGCTTGATAAGCATAATGACAAAGCAAGCATGCACTTTGGAATCAGGCCTAAGGACCTACAGACTCACTTCTCCATTTATTAGCTGTGTGACCTGCACAAGTTGTTTGACCTCTGTACACCTATTTTCCACCTATAAAATGGATTTTGTTAAAATTCAATAAAACATGCTTCGTAAAGTGCCTGTGATCATAACTGGTGCTGTTTGCTAATGATGTCCAGTTCTGCTCCCTTCCAGCCGAACTTCCCTGCCCTCCTCAAATTGAATGTGGAGCCATATAACTTGTTTTGGGCAGTGAAATGGGAATTGAAGTCATCTGTTTCACTTTGAATAGAGTTTGTTTTTTTATTTTTTTTGTCACAAAAAATGTTTTGGTCTTTTTATTTTATTTTATTTTTTATTGTTTGGGATTCATTGAGGGTACAAAGAATTAGGTTACAGGGGCAGGGCCCTTTCTGGAATGGAAGTCTTGCCTTAGGACCTACAGTCAAATGAGGAGATAAAAAGCAGCTGTGCCCACAAGGAAGTGCTGAGAAATGTTCAAAAGACCCTGAGTTTTAAAGGTCATAGCCCTGGCTTCTACCACTTACGCTACTTTCCAAACTTGAGCAAAGCATTTAACAGCTTAGTTTAACAGGATACAGAATTCTGGACTGAAGGCAAGATGGCTGACTAGAAGCAGCCTCCAACAGAAGCTCCTGTCCAGAGAGAAGGATCACGTCCAGAGAGGACCCAACTAAGTTGAAGACAGGGAGCCCAGCAGAAAGAGAAGTGAGATAACTGCAGGTCACCCCTGCTGAGGCAAGATGCGATTCTAAGATAAAAATCTTCAGCTAAGACTTCATCAGAGTCACTGATCTACCAGGATCAGAGAAGAACCAGCTGAATACAAGACTGGGCCACCTAAACCCACCACACCAAGCAGGTTTCCCCAGCGTCAGACTGTAATACTGTACAGGTCCTTTGCAAAGCTTAAGGGGAAAAGCTGCAGTCATTAGTCCCAGATCCTTAACAAAGGGCTGGTTAACCACAACTCTAGGAAACTCCAATCCAATTTCACCTTACCTGACCACCGAGCCAACAGTGAAAAACAATCATGAGACAGAATCAGTGGAAAAACTCTGGCAACCGGAACAATCAGAGTAGATCAACTTCCCCAAGAAACGATAAAGCAGACACAGCACAAGATCCCATTCACAAACAAATGGCTGAGATGTCAGAAATCGAGTTCAGAGTTTGGATAGCAAATAAGATCAACAAAATGGAGGAAATGATGAAATTAGAATTCAAAGCAGAAATTCAAAAGATATCTCAAGAATTCAACAAATTTAAAGACAAATGTTGTTTAAGCCACTCAGTCTGTGCTAATTTCTTATAGCAACTCAAACTAACTAAGATGGAACACTTGACTAATAAATGGAATAGGACTCAGAATAACAAATCTGAGTCACACAGATGGAAGGAAAATATGAATCCTAGGT
>CAUYPK010125425.1:0-12540 GCA_963574355.1 Loris lydekkerianus | reverse complement strand
GGGTAGCATGGACAATTTAACAATGTTGATTCTTCCTAGCCATGAACATGGTATGTTTTTACATTTGTTAACATCTTCAGCTATTTCTTTTTGCAGAGTTTCATAATTCTCTTTATAGAGATCTTTCATGTCCTTTGTTAGATAAATTCCCAGATATTTCATCTTTTTTGGTACTACTGTAAAAGGAATAGAGTTCCTGACTATATTTTCACCTTGACTGTTGTTGGCATGTATAAAAGCTACTGATTTATAAATATTGATCTTGTATGCTGATATGCTGCTGTATTCATTTCTAAGAGTTTTGTAGTTGAGTCCCTGGGGTTTTCCAGATATAAGATCATATCATCTGCAAAGAGTGAGAGTTTGATCTCCTCTGAACCCATTTGAATACCCTTGATCCCCTTCTCTTGCTTGATTGCAATGGCTAGATGTACCAGGTAATTTTGAATTTCAATTTCAAACTGATGTATCTTTATGTTCATTGTGACGATGGGCTCTTTCAATCTGTAAACCATACCCTTTAGTTTTGTGATTTTTTGATTTGTTAGATATTTGATTTCCTCCATTCTCTTTTTCTCTGAAATATTTTTTTCTGAAATCCCTTATTAGCAGAGCTTGGTCTTCCTAAATTTAATCTTCTAGTTTTGTTATTGTTTCACCTCTGTTCTCCACTTCCATGCATTTTTATTCTACTTGATAGAAGACTTTTTTGTTGTATAATATTTTTTAACTTTTTGAATTATTTAATTTTTTCTCTTTAGAAATATTTATAAATGTTCCTTTCTGTGACTACTATTTTCTTAAAAATAGATTCTATTCTTGTTGCATGGTATACCCTTATTTCTTGCTATACTCTTATTTCCCTGAAGATATTCATTGTAGTTGTTTGAAAAGTTTCTTTTGCTTATTCATACATACATATATATATATTTTTTTGTTTGTTTGTTTGTTTTTGAGAGTGTCACTCTATCACCCAGGCTGGAGTGCAGTGTTGCTACCATAGCTCACTGTAACCTCAACCTCCTAGGTTTCAGCAATCCTCCTATTGCAGCCTCCCAAGTCACTGGGAATACAGGCCTCTGCCACCATGTCCAGCTGTTTTTTTATTGTTTTTTGTAGAGATAGGGTCTTGCTGTTTTGCTAAGGCTGGTCTAGAATTGCTGGCCTCAAGAGAGATTCCCACTTTGGCCTCCCAAAGTGTTGGGATTACAGGTGTGAGCCATCGAACCTGGCCTATTTTTCTCTTTTCTTTTGCTTTATTTTTATGTGTTGTTTTCGTGTTTACATTAGAAAAATTTTTAAATTACTTTATAATCATTGGCTCTGTGTTCTTTTTAAAGAATGAGGCACTCAGGAGCTACTGAGAACTCTAACTTTGTTAGGAGGACTTACTGAATAATGAGACTCACTCTCAGGTGATGCATAGGGAACTGGCCATGTGTTTGGATGACCCCCAAACTTATTTCTGTTGGCCTTTTCTCTTAGGCTGCTCCAAGGGAAGAATTTTCTATGGGAGTCCTGGGGGAAAGGGTATATAAACCTGGTTATTCATGTCTCACCATTTCCATATGTAGATTTTCACTTTAACTTCCTCTTTTTAGTACATCATCTCACTTCTGACTTGTCTTCTGACCTGAATACAGGGTTATTCCAGCCCCTCTAGGGAGTAATCTCCCAGCCTTCTGCCAGAGTGGGGAGGTGATGTGGAGACTTCCTAGTCTTTAAAGCTTTACCAATCTGCTTGTTTTCATCCCCAACTTTTATCCCTTTCTTCATAAGTGGATAGTTATACTAGTTTCTGAACTTTGATGAAATTTTGATGGTAGAATTACCTTGCTTATTAGTCTCTTCTTAAAAGCTTAGACTTCAGGTTTCCCAAGACTGCTTTTCGACTTCTGAAATATTTATGTCCATAATTTTGGTATATTTTCTGTTTTCTTTGTCTTTGCGAATTTATGCCTTTTCTATTCCTTTCTTGTAGTTTTAGTGGTTTTTTTCCCAGATGCCATATTTAAGTGACAATCTCAGAACAAGTATTTAAACCCATCCCTAGATCCAGAAACCCATTTCATAGTTAATAAATTCTATTGCTTCCCAAAAATTTAATGAGCAGTATATCTTGAATTTAATAAATCCTCAGAAAATAATTTTTTAAATAATAGCCCTTTAGAATACATGTAGTTTTAAACCTTGATTTGTTACTTCAAGAAGTTGAGTTTATAATTTTTCCTGTTTTTCACAGAGACAGGGAAGAACGATTGGCAGCACTTACAGCTGCTCAGCAAGAAGCTATGGAAGAACTACAGAAAAAAATCCAGCTCAAGGTAGGCATATTACACATTTTAATTTGAAAGTTTAGAGTTTTCAAAGATAGGGGAGATTAAAATTTTATCTCTCTAACAGAAGATAACTTCTATTCTTAATCTTTGGCAAGGTATAATTTGCCTTAAGACTATTTCTAACTCAACATCTGGAAACTAACTTTACTTAGATAAGATATTGAGAGATTTTTTGAGTAAAATAATTCAAGGAAGTTGAATGTTTCCTGTTTTTTAGGTAGTCTCTAGAAGTGTGACTATTTTACATTATATCACAGTTACTTGCGTGCTGTTTCCTCATAGGTATAATAAACTCCTTAGTGTAGAGGACCATGTTTTACTATTTGTATAGCCCTAGAAATATATCATTTATTTACATTTAATGCATCAAATATTTCTTGAGCTTTGTGGATACACAGATGAGTAAGGCATGATTGCAATTTTTAGGAAACTCATAATTTGGTGTAAGATTCAGATACTGAGCAGATAATTTCCATATCCATAGAGGTGTACATAGAGTGCTATGGAAGCACAGAGGACACTTAGTTTAACATGAGGGTGTCAGAGGTAGAGAAGTAATTTTTAAAGAATTGCTGAGCTGGATCTTAAAAGAAGGATGATTTGGTTGGGTAGGAGAATGGGTAGGTGGAATGCCATTCTAGCCTTATGAAATAATATATGAGCACAAGGGTATAAAATATTTAGTTTGAAGATTTTTTTAAATTTTCTTTTAGTTCCATTTATTTATTATTTTTTTAAATTGAGACAGAGTCTTACTTTGTGGCCCTTGGTAGCGTGCCGTGGCATTATAGCTCACAGCAACCTCCAACTCTTGCCTCAGCCTCCCTAAGTATGGGACTATAGGTGCCCACTACAATGCTCGGCATTTTTTTTGTAGAGGTGGGGTCTCACTCTGGCTCAGGCTGGGTTTGAACCTCGGAACTCAGGGCAGTCCACCCGTCTCGGCCTCCCAGAGTGCTAGTATTATAAGTCACCACGCCCGGCCAGTGGATATTTTTTTTTCTTTCTTTCTTGGATAGTCATTGGAGTTGTAGAAATGGAGTAGGTAGAGGTCTGTACCATGAAGGCCCTTGTCTGTTAGGTGGATAAGTGTGGACTTTCCCTGTGACTTTATATTTTTCCCAGTGTGTTCTAGAATGTGCTTCTCAAATATGTGTTATGGGCAAATAATTTGGAAAATGCTTGCTTATTATGAGCTAGGCTTATTGAGTCATAGAGCACAGTGACATACTAGAGGCTGTATGTAAAATTCTATGTTAAAATCCTGTTTGGCTTTAAATTACTGTTTTCCAAATTTATTTGACCGTGGAACCTCTTCCATAAAACATCTTTTACTATTCCAGGGAGTGCACCTCAGGAAACATTACTGTGCATGTGGGAAATAATAAAGTCTTTATGTAAACACTTGTCTTTAGTGTGTAAGTTAACATGGAAATAAGATATTCTCCTATGATTTTAATGGAAGTATTGTTTTTCCAAGTATTCAGTATAACTTGAATAATTTTTGAAATTCCTATACTTCAACTTTATCTATATAGCATGATGAAAGCATTCGAAGGCACATGGAACAGATTGAACAAAGAAAAGAAAAAGCTGCTGAGTTAAGCAGTGGGCGACATGCAAATACTGATTATGCCCCGAAACTGACTCCTTATGACAGAAAGAAGCAGTGTTCTCTCTGCAATGTCCTGGTAGGTTGTCAATATCAATAACTATTGATATTTATTATCAACCACTATATATATTATGATGATATATGTATATATATATATATATATTAGTAATAATTATTACTAAAGTTTATGAAACCATGGCAATTTATTCTTCTAGCCTTTTCAAACTCATGCTATGGCATCTACTAAGTGCCATGAATTTCTTTTTGCCATGGATGCTTTTGAATGAAAAGTAAGTAGTACAACTAATATTAGCATTTAGGAGTAGTGGTGCACAATAGTAAACAATGCAGTTGATACTCAATGAATGTTTACCTGCGTAATGGTAGCCCAAGTCAATATTTTTGAGTTTTACAACTAAAAAGGAAAGCAACATTTTTAGTGCTCAGATTTGAACCTTCAGACTTAGAGGAAATAGTTTTCTCTTATGCTGGCTGTGATGAATAGCATGCCTTTTGACCATGTCTTCTAGAGGATTCTCCGACTTGTTCTCTAAGGAAAACATTTTAAAGTCTGATATGTAAAACTTGAGATAAATTTGCATATAGTTTATTGGATTGAATGTGTAGTATTTAAAATTAGATATAGTGTTAGTTGATTACATTGTTTCAATTTTATGCTTTTAGATCTCTTCGGAGGTATATCTGTTTAGCCATATTAAAGGGAAAAAACACCAGCAAGCTGTGAGAGAAAATAGTAGCATCCAAGGGCGTGAACTTTCAGATGAAGAAGTGGTAAGCTGTACTTTTGTTCATTTACAGTTATTTATTGAATACATAGGTTGTGCTTTTTCATTATAAAGAATTCCACTTTTATGTATTTTCCTTTTTTTTTTTTTTTTTTTTGAGACAGAGTCTCACTATGTCCCCCTCAATAGAGTGCTGTGGCGTCACAGCTCACAGCAACCTCAGACTCTTGCGATCAAGTGATTCTCTTGCCATCAAGTGATTCTCTTGCCTCAGCCTCCCAAGTAGCTGGGACTACAGGCACCTGCCACAATGCCCGGTTATTTTTAGAGACGGGGTGTCACTCTGGTTCAGGTTGGTCTCAAACTTGTGAGCTCAGGTAATCTGCCTGCCTTGGCCTCCCAGGTTGCTGGGATTACAGTGTGAGCCACTGTGTCCAGCCTATGTATTTTTTTATGATTATTTAAGACTATATTTAATGCATAATGACTACTACACTATAGTGTACAAATATATCATTATTTTAGTATATTTACTAATTTAAGAAATATAGAACTAGGAATTGAATGCATACATTAATTTACTTAGTTTCTGTGCAAGCCAAAGTTATGGCAAATTATTATTTTAATGATACTAGAAAAGAATTACTTAGTGATGTACCAGATTTCTTGGAAACAATATACATTTTATATAATAGGATAATTTTAGGTCAGTAGATCATTTAAAAATTGGGGGAAATGCAAACTTAATCACCTGTAATTATTACTTACATGGAACTTAGCTTTGTTTAAATATATTTATACGTATTTTTTGTGTAACAGTTATTGAGACTTGGATGGCAGAGCTTGATAATCTATGAATATGTCGGTCGTATTTATAATAGAAAATCCCTAAAGCTATTGAAGAAGGAGAAATTCATATTTGTCAAGCATCTTTTAAGTTGCTCAGGAATGATTATTGTGGGTTCTTTTAGGATAATACTTGTGCATAGGTGCATGTGTATGTTAACTTTTTTTTTAAGTATGGCATATATTAGTAAAGTACACAAACCTAAAGTAAATAGCTGGTAAAGTCTTAGACATTTACACACTGATATAAGCCACCTAAATCATGATGTAGATCAGTTCTTATATACCACAGGGTCTGCTTAATGAACTTACCCATTCATGTCCCCATAGGTAACTACTTTCTGACTTTTCGCACCATCACTAAGTCTTGTTTTTTTTTTTGAACCACATAATAAATGGTACCATATAGCATGTACTCTTTTGTGTCTGATATCTTTCATTCATACTTAAGTCTGTGAGATTGATTCCTACTTTTATGTGAAGCTGTAGTTAATTATTTTTCTTAGCTTGTTGTCAGGGTCCTCTAGGCAAAAACTATCAGGAGCATATCTGTTGTTGAATAAAACTGAGTTTATTGACTTGTTAAAGGAAGAGAAAATATATGCTATGGAGAGTTATGGAGCTTTTCAATAAGAAAATACTTAAAAACTTATAGAATTTGGCTAGCTGACTTGGGGGGAGGTTCAAGGAGATGAGGCTTTGCTCTGGATTGGATGTTCAAGGAGCATGTGTAATTCTGTGCTTGGTTTCTTAATAAGTTTTATCTAGGCAGAAGGAATGAATCTGTTTTCAGCTGGGTTTCTGGATATGACCAGTGCTGGACGGGAAATATTGTGTCATTACTTTGGCTTACTTCCCTTTGATTTCTTTTTTTAAGGAATTTTCCCCCTCAAATACTAACCACTTTGATGGTTCTAAACTTCAAATTCTGTCTCTTTACTTCACTAAGCCTAACACTTTCAGCTTGTACTATCCTCCCATGCCAAAAATTTTCATAAACCTGTAAGGAAGAATCAGTAGTGAATTTGTAGCTCCCTTTATGTGTGTCCCTTCTTTTATGGATTATAGTCTTTCAGGTCTTTGCTATGTTGGCTCTTCTTTAATCCTGTCATACAGTTTGTGTATGTTGTGCAGCTTTTAGAGCTGGAAGAATAATCCAGTACAAGTTAGTTCACTGTCCCTGGAGTTGGAAGTCTTCATTGTTTGATTTCTATATATTCATGTTTGTGATACAATACTTGACACATTTTAAGGTTTTAATACATGCCTGGTGAGTTGAATTGAAATGAAAGGTTATACAGAGTGGCTTAAAGGTATCTTTGGAGTTGGCCTGTAAATTTCTCCTTTGTAACATACTAAGTACTTTTAATTTAAGTGAAATGTAACATGGAATTAATTATCTATTTAGTTTTATCTAATTTTTTTGAAGTTCTTAATTCATGTAGTTATTCTTGGTTATAGCCCCTTCTTCTTGAAAATAAGTATACAATATGGCATATGAATTATATGATATAGAAAGGAAATTTTCTTTTACTCACATGGAAGTTTCATTTTTAATCAGTGAAGGGGTCTATGGTAAACATACTTGTTCTACTTACAGTTATTACTTGTCAACTGTGATATCTTTATATTTTATACACATTGCTTATGACCCTTCTTCTTTGACATGTAAGATTTTATTTATATCACCTCTGACCTAATAAAATTATACCTTTAACCTTATGAACTTGACATCTCAGGTAACTTACTCTTGATCTTCGACACATTTTGTTTTAGGCCTGTTCAATATAATAGGTAGCTGCCGAGTAAGAAAGCTTTATTGTTTTGTGTTTTTATTATGAGTTGACTGGGGAATTTTTCCAGTGTTTCTTGAGACTTCACAAAAAGGATGATGCTTAAAGTATTTTTTTTTCTTTTTTATTTTTTTTTTATTATAGATAAGTATTTTTGACTTTGTCTTCATTCATCATCTTAGAATTCAAGTGATAAAAGCATGTGAGTGATAAAGCTCAAAAATGAGTACTAGTTTTAAATGCATTCTAAAATTTAAATTATTACATGCATTTCTAGAGAAATAATAAAATCATTAATAGTAGTTTTAATAGTTGTTTTCTTCGTGGTTCTATATTCACTGTCTAAAGAAGTTGATAGTGAAACTTTGTGAAAGTTTCATGAAATATATTTAATCCTATCTGGAGAATGATGTTAAAAAATTGTGTTTTAGTTCACTTTTGAAACCATAAATTTCTGTCTGTGAGAATCATTGACTTGAAAGGCATGTAAATTAAAAAAGCTCTGTTTGTTACCCTGTGTACTTAAAAATGGAGAAAATCATAGTTAATATTACTAATTCCTGAAAGTTATGAACAGGATCTTTATGAAGGATCTTAAATGAACTATAATTCATTAGATATTTACAACCAAGTGTGATTTTGTAAATAGCAAATTGGTATTTTTCTATGAAAAAAATATACTAACTAGATTACTGAAGGGATAAAGGGAAATTTTGAATAAGCAGAAGTATAAAAATATCACTGTATTCAATGAAATACAAGCTGACCTCTTTGGCTAGGGTGTGCATGGCTTTGGGGTGGCAGAAGTGGCAAGATATTTTTCAGAATTATTGATAGTCTGGGAAACAATAGATAATTTCTGATGGATTCATTTATTTCCTTATTTTCTTAACCTTTGTTTATAGAAGCAGAAGTATTAATTCTCTTTTTTCTAATCATATTAGGAAATACTTTGTTTGCCTTGCAACAGAAAATGAAGTCAAATGAACAAACTAGAAGTCATTTAGAATAAATCCTCAGGGTTTTTTCTTTCTGATACCACAATAGGGTTAGGCATCTTACAATTTTGGGATATAGCTTCCATTGACTTCATTTTATTAGTGGGAAAATTTTTATAGGTAGATGTGTGTGTGTATAAATCTATATGTTTTCAGTATGTAGTGTGCATACATATATAGCTGATTATTAATTTATATTTTTCTTCTAACATTTTAATTCCTTGGGTAAGCTCACATGGTAACTAGAGTGGGCAGAGAATGTGTAGCTCTGTATCTGTGGCTGATTTTGTTGTTTTTATTCGTGCAAGGAAAATTTTTTAACTTTATGAAACCGGTGTTTTATAAACCTTACATACAACTAATGATTTTAATAGTTTTTAATTAGTACTAAGTCTCTATTTAATAAATATGCTTGGTCTCTTCTATGAACTGAATCATTATGCCCTCTCAAAATTCTTATGTTGAAACCCTAATTCCCAGTGTGATGGTATTTGGGTTGGAGAGGTGGTTAGGGTGGAGTCCTAATGATTGAATTAGTACCTATTTGTTTATTTATTTATTTAATTTTTATTTTTTGAGACAGTCTCAAGCTGTCGCCTTGGGTACAGTGCTGTGGTGTCACAACTCACAGTAACCTCAAACTCTTGGGCTGAAGCATTTCTCTTGCCTCAGCCTCCCAAGTAGCTGGGACTACAGGCGCCCGCCACAACGCCCAGCTATTTTTTGGTTGTAGTTGTCATTGTTGTTTGGCAGGCCCGGGCTGGATTCGATCCCACCAACTCTGGTGTATGTGGCTAGTGCCCTAGCTGCTGAGTTACAGGTAATGAGCCAAGAATTAGTGCCTTTTAAGAAAGAGACATTGGAGAGCTTGCTCTTCCTCTTCTTCTTCCCTGCCATGCAAGGATACAGCAAGAAGACATCCAGAAAGAGGGGCCTCATCAGAGCCCAGCCATGCTGGCACGCTGATCTCTGAGTCATAGTAATAAATGTTTGTTGTTTAAGCCACCCAATATATGGTATTTTGTTATAGCAACCTGAGCTAAGATAGCCCCATCCCTTGCATATGTCCTTAGGGTGGCATCAGAGGTTGAATATGGCTTATGTGACCCCATAGTGAGAAGAAAAGTTATCTTACTACATAATGTCTTTTGCTATTCCTGATTTTCACTGTGAGCCCCTTGTTTTTCTGTTCACTTAGTGTTCTCTTGGTCATGGGTCTTGAAGAGTGGCCTCTGAACTCTTGATGTATTTGAAACATCAGCTGTTTATTTACTTCCTACTGATCAAGCCTCCACTCATTCTTCTCTGCTGGCATATCTCTGGGACTTAGCTATAACCTCCATTTGGCCCCTGACCGGCCTGCTTGCTTCCATCACAGGGTCCACTCCACTTAGGAACTGAGGGCATCTTAGAAGACCTAAACCACAGGGCCTTTTTCTGACCACACAACATAGCTATATTGACATAACCAAACCCCGTGTGGTGCCAGGGGCATGTGGAGGGACAGTACTTTTTTTTTTTTTTAAGAAATAACTCCTTTGCCATTGGGAGGCTTATCTTCTTTTTACTTTAGACATACTATTAATAAATTCTATTTTTTAGTTTATATTACTATGGTTGCCTAATTTTCCAGTTGCTTATAAAAATTAAGACTATTTTTTCTTTTGGCAGCTGTTTATTTGAACATTAGAATGGAATGTTTCTAGCTGATATTTTAAATGTTAAAAGTTACCTGTAGCTCATCTATTGCCTTTCAGAAGGTAACTACATATGTAAATACTATTGCTTTATAAAAGACAATACACCCTTAAACTCTTACTTCAGATCCTGTTAATGTGGAATGATTAGAATTGTGGCAACTTTTATACATCCCCGGAGTATAGGCTGATATACTCATCTGACATATTTTGTCTGTTTCTTTTATGTCTATTGTGAGTACTTGGTTAGTTTTAAAAACTGGAGCCCTGGTTGATATTAAAAACTGGAGCAATAATGCATTTTTTAATAATGCAGTATTAAAAATTGGCCCCGGTTAGTATTAAAAACTGGAGCAATAATGATGATTATTTCACAACTGCTCTCTTTCAGTTGGATAATTGAAGATGAAATAAGGTTATGTGAGGCAAATTTATACAGATCAAGCTGCTTCTATTTAAATGCACTCTCAGCGTTTTGTAATATGTATCTTTTATTTAGACATTTTATATGTGCATTGTCTTGAAATTCATATATAGCATGACAATTTCGTATCAAAAGATTTATTGGTAAGAGTTTATGAGTTGGAATACTTATGTATCAACAATAAGGATAGATGACAGTTTGGCATTTTACCTGTCTAATTTTGGTAATTCTCTTAATTTTGCTTAACAAATAATTGATTATAAATGCTTATACTTAAGACTTTGATTTTTATCTGACATTCAGTGCTAGTGTTTAAGTTCCAGAACATTTATAGATGAGCAGGGAATGCTCCTTTATGATCAGAGACTGAATTTTAGCAATAATTATTTTGTCATCTGACTTCTCTTGCCATTGGCAGAAGGCACATCTATAGTACTAGGAAAGTGACAATGCTGTAAAACAAAATTTTCACAAACCCAATAATTTAGTTTTCTCTCCCTCAAAAATTTTTTTCTTTAGGTTACAAAGTATTTCAGCATCAGAAATTAACATAGTAAACCCAATATTCTTATTAAAAGTATGGACAGTGGGGCAGCACCCATAGCTCAGTGGGTAGGGCACTGGCCACATACATCAAGGCTGGCAGGTTTAAACCTGGCCTGGGCCAGCTAAAACAACAATGACAACTGCAACAAAAAATAACCGGGCATTGTGGTGGGTGCCTGTAGTCCCAGCTACTTGGGAGGCTGAGGCAGAAGAATCACTCACACCCAAGAGTTTGAGGTTGCTATGAGCAGTGACGCCATCGCACTCTACCCAGGGTGACAACTTGAGACTGTATCTCCAAAAAAAAAAAAAAAAAGTATGGACAGTGGGACCAGGTGAATACAGCTAACTAAATCTTTATGTTTTAGGGTATAAGGTCAATAGATAATCCTAAAACTAAAAAATGAAGAAATACTAATATAAATACATATTAAAGAACATAGAGGAAAAAAGATAAAATAACCAGCTGAAATCATTGCCTCTAGATTGGAAAAAGAAATGAAGAAAGCAGTAGGAAACAACTTTTAAAGGATTCTTGACACTTAAACATGGAATCAGTTCAAGTGCTCATCAACTCATGAATGGATTAACAAACTGTGGTATATACACACCATGGAGTAATATTCAGCCATAAGAAAAGATGGAGACTTTACATCTTTTGTGTTTACCTGGATGGAGTTGAAGCACATTCTTCTTAGTAAAGTATCACAAGATGGAAAAAGAAGTATGTAATGTACTGAATACTAATATGAAATCAATATATAAACAACTACAAGCCCGCAAGAAAGAAAAACACAAGTGTACTCTATAGAGGGGAAGAGGAGAGAGTAGGGGGAAGGAGGGAGGGTAACAGGTGAGATTCACCTAATGTGCACAATGTGAGGGTGTTCAGCACACCCCTGGGTAAAGGGCTCAACTGCAACTTGAACTTTGTCTTAGAAATGAAAACAATGTAACCTAAACATTTGTAACCTTATATTAATCGGAAATTATCAAAAAAAAATCTTGCTTGTTATGTGCAAAAGGAATTTTGATAGAAGCAAAAACATTTTTATGAAATAAAGGAAGAGATAGGGCGATGGAGATTGTGTTTGTGTTGCTCAGGCATCTTCTTCCTGTCTATTGTTTTTATAATCTAGGTTAAAATTAAATAAATAAATGCATCTGTGTCATAAAAGGCTATTATCAAGGCCAAGATGGATAGTTTGGCCAGTTACACCCTTAATTCATTATTCCTTTAAATCGTTGCTGTATCATCTGATTGTATGACCAAATACTGCATTCTTTTTAGGGCTACTTTGATGAGATTTGTTCAGGTAGTTGCATATATTCTTTTTTTTTTTTTTTAATTAAATAATAGCTGCGTACATTGATACAATCATGGGGCATCATACACTAGCTTCACAGACCATTTGACACATTTTCATCACAATAGTTAACATAGCCTTCCTGGCATTTTCCCAGTTACCGTGCCAAGACAATTTACATTCCACATTTACTAAGTTTCACATATATCCTTGTAAGATGCCCCGCAGG
>CAUYPK010125421.1:0-16401 GCA_963574355.1 Loris lydekkerianus | reverse complement strand
CTATTCAAGGTTTTTTCTGATTCCATATAAAACAAAGTATTATTTTTTCAAGATCTTTAAAGTATGACAATGGAGCTTTAATAGGTATTGCACTAAAATTATATATTGCTTTGGGCAGTATGGACATTTTAACAATGTTGATTCTTCCCAGCCATGAGCATCGTATGTTTTTCCATCTGTTAACATCTTCAGCTATTTCCTTTCTTAGAATTTCATGGTTCTCTTTGTAGAGCTCTTTCACGTCCTTTGTTAGGTATACTCCCAAATATTTCATCTTCTTTGGCACTACTGTGAAAGGAATAGAGTCTTTGACTGTTCCAACTTTTATAGCCACTTTGGAAGAGTATTTGCTTGTTTCTTAAAAAGCTAAATACACTCTCATATATGATCCAGCAATTGCATTCAAAGGGATTTATACAACTGATTTGAAAACCTGTGTTCACACAGAAACCTACACAAAGGGGGCGGTGCCTGTGGCTCAAAGGAGTAGGGCACCAGCCCTATATGCCGGAGGTGGCGGGTTCAAACCCAGCCCTGGCCAAAAACTGCAAAAAACAAACAAACAAACAAAACCTACATAAAGGTTTATAGCAGTTTTATTCATGATTAACAAAATATGGGAGCAACCAAGATATTTTCTGGTAGGTAAGTGTATAAACAAACTGTAGTACAGTCACCCCATGTTATATGGTCAGTGATAAATAGAAGATATCAAACCACTAAAAGACACAGTGAACCTGAAATGCATATGCTAAATCAGAGGATCTAGTCTACAAAAAACTACTTACTGTGTGATTTCAATTATACCGAAAAAGTTTTGAAAAGACAAAGCTACAATGACAGTAAAAATTCAGAAGTTTCCAGTGGTTTTAGAATCAAGGAGACATGGAATAGGTGAAGCACAGAGGATATTTTTTAATTATGTAATTCATCATTACAGCTATTTTGTAATGATGAATGCACAATATTACACATTTTTTAAAACCAGGAGAATTTTTCATCACAAAGGGTAAAATTTAAAGTGTCACAATTTTAACTGTCATTGAAGAAGTCAGAGATCTCAGGAAGGAATGTAGGCTGTGACAGGAAAACCTAACTCTAACACAAATGTATGAAAAAAACTTCAGTTGGGGTGGAGGAGCCACATTATGCTGCCCTGAATAACCCTAGAAATGAAGGGGGTCTGTGAGACTGAAGATGAAGGCGCTGCTCATAAACATTGCACTCTGGCTGACAAGGAAATTTTTTTCCTGGGGATACTGAGTTAAGAGAATGAATGACAGAGGGCAACCAGATTTTTCACTGTTGTAGCGGTAATAGTCAGGCAAGACAAGGGAAAAGGCTGGAATGATTCATGCGGTGATGAATTACAATTGCAGATATTGGCATGAACTCACAGTTAGGCTAATATAGATACAAGTGGCTACATACAGAAATACACATGTGCATGCACCCACGTGGAGGTTAGTATACACACATATATTTTCTTTGCTAGTTAAGAAATAATATCTCAGTAGTAGGGACCACATCTAGTGCCCAGGTCTTGGTTTCTGATACCATTCTCCAGTAAAGTGAACCAGGACTCACCTGAAGAAATTGTTTATTCTAGGACTGCGGCAGGAAATATACAAAATGAGCCAGGAGCATCTTATGGCATCAGTAAGGAAGTAGTTAAAAAACAAAACGAATGAACAAAAATATACACATAAATAAACAAAGCACATTTTAAAAACCCACATCAATTGGAGTATATCAAAGGCCTTATACAGGAGCCAACTTAAAGAAGTCCCAGTGGCCAAATCTGGAACAATTTGATCAAGAAAATAAGGTACTATTGGACTGTATCCTCAAGTATATGATAACTAACTCAAATTCCATGCTGATATAAACAAATGAAAGGAGAAAAATCTGTGCAGAAAATTCCAAATAATGTGTGTAGTTACTTGGCCCTCACTGCTGGAATATTCAGTCTCCACTCAATGGTGAGCTTTGATAGTGACTTATTTCTAGTGCACATATAGAAGGGTATGGGTGGAGGTGAGGAATGCAACTTTAGAGTGGAGGAAGCTGACACACATTATCTCAGCCACATGATCAAGGCTCATAGCAACTTCGGCAAGTCTCATCTGGTAGTGTGTATACTTATGTGATGTAATGATAATGGCATTTATCTATGTGGCCTTCCTCCTAAAAACCCGTGCCTCAGTCTAATCATGAGAGAAATGCCAGACAAACCTAAATTTATCCTACAAAGTACCTGACCAATATCTCCGAGAACTGTCAAGGTCATCAAGAGAAAAGAAAAAGAAGTCTGAGAAATTTTCATGGTCAAGAGAAGCCTGAGAAGACCAGACAACTAGATGTGGAATTCTGGATGGTAGGGAAATAGCCAAATGATAGTAGTTAAAAACTAAGGACATCAGAATAAACCATGAACTTTAGTTATAACAGTGTATAAGTATTGTTAATTAATTATCACAAATGTGCTATACTAATGTAAGATGTTAATAACCAGAAACTGGAGTTTATGGAAACTCTCTACAGTATTTTCTCAACTTCTATATAAACATGAAACTATTCTAAAAAAATAAGTTCTGTTAAAAATATTAACCTAAGACTTCTAAGAAAAATTGCACATACTCTGGGGCTTTTGTTAACTTCTCCCTCTGCCCCCAATCTCCCCACTCAGTCCCACTGCCAGAAGGACATGAATCTGCTTTCCTGTGGCCTGACTTATGAGAACTGAAACACCAACAAGTGCTGAACCAAAGAGTGAAGTGGTTAGATGAGAACTTCAAGTAACACACCCTGTCCTCTGTGTGGTGGGTGGATTTCAGGGTGTGTGGAGATTCAGAACAAAAGAGACCAGCTTGAAAGCTGTTGCAACAGTTGCAGCCTCAAGCTGAGCTCAGTAGGTGTTGGTAGGAATAGCAAGGAATTGGTCCTCGGTGGGGGCAGGGACGACGAGGAGGGATGGGGAGTGGACGACTGGAGATGCACAGATAGGGCTGTCTTCACTTAGAAGCCAGAACATCTGGGACGCAAGCTTGGCGAGTGCTGCTGGTGTTGGGTGGGGAAGAGTAAATGCCAGTGCTCAGATCTACTGAGCTCCAGTGACTGTGGACACTGCAGTAGGCATGTCCCTGATGTATCATGCCGTGGTAAAGAAGCTTTGAGTGGCTTGAGACAACCTGCCTAGGAGGATGTGGCTAGATAGATAAAGGTCAGGAAGTAAAATCCATGCTTGTCCCAGGAAGAAGCAAGCTCCAGGGCCTGATATGACTGATGCTCATAGAAGCTACAGGGACCCAGGGTCAGTGGAGGGGGTGGCAGTAATGATACTGGGTCTGTGTTTCTCCAGCCTCATCAGTATTTTTGGCTTCCCTAGGTGCTGCCATGTCCCTCTCAGAGACAGTCCTTGGGGAGCCTCCTCCCCAACCTCACCCAGTTCTGCTTCCATTGCTTTCCTGAAGTCTTCCCGGTACCCCCCCCCCCCATCCTATGAGGAGCTGAGTCAAGATGGGAAGTGCAGGGTTGGGCTGGTGTGGGTGGTGTGGGTGGTGAGGGTGGCAGATAACTCCTCTCCCCACCCTGAGTGCCCTGTCTCCTCTTCATGACTGGCATGCGTTGCTTTCAGGTGCACACAGTTATTTTTGTTTTGTGTTGTTTGGGGGTTTGTTTCTTTTTCAGAAGATGTTGAAGATATTGAGTGGTTTGGGGAGCAAAATTAAAGAAGGGTTAAGATGTCTGTTCTCCTTTGAGAATGGGTCAAAATAGTTACTTGCAACCATTGATTCATAGACACAGTTGTATATGAGAGTCAGAGGAGAAAAAGCTAAAGAGAACACAGGATCCAAGGACTTCCAGGATTTATTATCTATCATTGTACACACTTGCTGATTCAGCCATGGTCCTGGGGTAAAGGCAGTTACCATAGTCCCAACAGTCCCTCAGGCAGAGGCTCTGCTCAGCTCCGGTTGGGATGGGCTTATTGGGGGTGGATGGGTGCTGTGCAGTAACTTCCTGTTCCCCCTCGCCCTATCAGAAAGATATTGGAGGGACAAAGTCCAGTTCACAGATGAAGCAGGCCCCCCGGGGGACCTGAGATAGTGGGCCAGTGGCTTTCTCTTCCCTTGTGTGGAATGGTCCGAGGTCCTCTGGAGGCTGGGCTGCTACTTACATCTGAGCAGCCCCTACTCCTCTGGCTCCTGTGGCCTCTCTGGAGAGAGCAGGGTTTCTCCCTTTGCAGTCTGGGCTGGCTGGATGTCCTGAACCTGGCCAGGAGCTGGGACAAACACAGGCTTCTCCAGCCGTCCCTCCTGCTGCCCCAGGGGCTCCCGCAGCCGCTCCTTCTTCATTCTCAGTTGTTCATCTCTCTTCACTGCCTCTTGATCCAGTTGCTGGTCCAAGAGCTTTTTCCCTTCGTCCAGCTGCTCCTCCAGCTGCTGTTCCCTTTGTGCTTTCTCCTGCTCACGCTGCTGCCCCAGGGCTTCTGCTTTCTGATGTTCCTGGTGCTGTTCCTGTTGCTGTTGCTGCAGTCCCTGCTCCTGAGACTCCTGCTCTTTCCCCAGGTGCAGTCTCTGCTCCTGAGATTCCTGAGGCTCCTGCTGTTTTACCAGACACAGTCCCTGCTCCTGAGACTCCTGCTGCTGCTGCTTGTCCAGCTGCAGCTCTGGGTCCTGAGGCTCCTGCTGTTTTCCAGGATACAGTCCCTGCTCCTGTGACTCTTGTTGCTGCTGCTTGCCCAGATGCAGCTCTGGGTCCTGGGGCTCCTGATGCTGCTGCTCCTTGCCCACATGCGGTTCCGGCCCCTCTGGCTCCCGTTGTTTTCCCAGGTGCAGCTCGGGCTCCTGTGGGTCCTGCTGCTTCATCAGATGCAGCTCCTGCTGCTTTCTCAGGTGCAGTTCGGGCTCCTCTGGTCCCTGTGGCAGCAGCTGCCCACATTCTCGCTCAAGCACCCCTTTTACAGGAGCTGTGTCTTTCTCCTCATGCTTTGAGGGGACCTCTCCAGGGAGCTTGGAGCCCACCTTCTGGCACACGGCAGGCAGTGGAGTTGGCTGCTTCCTTTGCTCCTGCTGGGCAGCAGCTGGAGGAGAAAGAGTCCCAAGCAGCTCCTGACTGAGGGCAGAGGGCAGAGTCACTGGCAGTGTGTGCTGCTGGGACATCTTAGAAGGTACTGTAAGTCAGACTGAAAAACAGGGAGGAGGTGAGAGGGGTGGGCTGATTGTGAAGGGAATCTGCAGCAGCGCTCGCTTCTCAGGGCCCCTCTTCCCTTGGTGGGGGGGCACTATCTCACTCCCCTGGGCTGTCATTCCCCGGATGTCCCAGAGAGTGAGGTTGGAAAGGGAGAGGGGCAGGGAGGTCCCATGGGAGCTTCCTTGTTCCCAGGCAAGAGCCAACAAGGACAACTGCCTCCAGGGCTGTTCTCCAGGGCCGCGTGCCAGGTAACCTTCTGCTCTGTCTTGTCCTTGTGTCTGCCCTGGTCTCTGATCTCCACTGACCAAGGAGAGATGAATCTGGGATTATGTCATAGTGGAGGGTAAGGGCCTAGGGAAAGACAAGTCTCCTGGAGGTCCCCTGAGTCCTGGAAAACCAATAAGCTGTGCCAGAGAAGATCTGAGTGATCACAGCATGGGCTCTGGCTGGAATCATGACGTATTCCAAGCCTAAATCCCCCACTGCAATACTGTGTGTTTCTGGGAAAGTCACTGAACCCCTCTGGGCTTCAGATTTCTCATGTGTAAAGTTAACAGCTTGGCCTATTCAACCCAGGGCTCCTCTCTCTCCTGACCTTCTGAAGTTTAGTGGCAGTTGCAGTACCCAGGGTGGGGCCGGGTGAGCTGGGAGGGTGGTGGGAGATAGAGGTGGTTCTTCCAACTCAGGTGATTCTTCCAACCCAACTTCCAAGTTGGGTTTTCCCACCCTGGCTCTTGCCTAGGTGTCTCTGGATAGACCTCCATTCTGAAGTTCCCTCTGCCCAGTGCAGCCAAAATCTATAAGCATTTCCCTAAACTCCTGCCTCCATCAAAAAGGCAAAATCATAGCTCAATTTCAAGAGTTTCAGGAAAGAAATTGGCTGCTTCTCCCCCAGCTTTCCTGCCTTACTTCTCTCTCACATACACAAATCCCAAAATATAGTCCCCCCAAAAGAGGGACAGGGATGATTACTCCCCATTCTGTGTCTCTGTAGCATACCACTTCCCTCAGGACAATGACATGAGCCCCCCGGAGGGAGAGAGAGTCAGACAGCCCCAGAACAAAGCCTACGCCCATCTAGGGTGTCTGTCCCCATCTTTCTGGGCTCTTCAGGGTCCCCAGTCCCCAGTCCCAGCCCGTGTTCTGCAGCTGTTACTTACCAGACTCCAAGTAGGGCCGAGGTAGAGGCTTTGGTGGAGTTCTGAGATGAACAGGGGCTGGGGCACCCTTTATACCACGTTCCAGCCCTGCCTCCTTCCAGCTGATGGGCAGGTTTCACCACCTCAGTTGATCAACTTCCTGCTGCCCCTCCCTGACTCACCACAGGCATCTCAAGCAGCAAACCCCTTGGGGCCCCTTTTTCCAGGGACACATGGCTGCTGTCTGGCCAGAGGGCTTACCTATTCCTGTGATGTTCATCTGACTCGGGCCTGGGGAGCTGAGGAAGGTGAGGAAGGCCTCCTACTGTTTTGTTACTTGGTAAAACTTATTTCTGAATCTCAATTTCTCCACCTTTAAGATGGGGTAATTCTCATTATCAAGCCAATGGATTTCTTTCCAAGGACATGGAATGGGCAGTTATGTGTCTTGTTGGCATGTCCAGAATATCAGGAGAGTAACTTCTCATGGAAGAATGAAATCATGGGGCCACAAGCTCATCCTGTCTCAGAACACATGTACAACTTTATTCTGAGTAGAAATAAACTCTGTCTTGAGGAGGTCTGATTTTAAGCCACACGAAGTCAAATAGAAAGATTTTAGGGGTCTCCTGCTGTGTACCAAGGGCTGCCCAGTACCCACACCCAAGGTTATACTTGAAGAAATCAGCAAGAATGCCAAGTTCATAAAAACTCTAAAGCATGTCCCACTCTGGGCATAGAAACAGGATCAAATATACACAGTATATAAAATAAGTACTGCTTTTCATGGTGATAAAAAAATACTTTATATAATTTTTTTTTGTAGTGATAAAGGCATAAACACCAGAACCAAATTGTTCATTGCCTTTTTAAAAACACTTTTTAAGAGTGGGGATTTGAGCATGCCCCTCCTAAATGCTGACGGTGACCCACTGCATTTGGAATAAAGCTCAAATGTAAAGCCATGGTTTGTTTAAAAGGCCCTGAAGTGCCTGGCTCCTGTCATTCCCTGGGGGCCTCAGCTCACACTGGCCTCTTCCCGACAGGTGGACTTCTGCTCACACTGACCTCCCCCGACGGGTGGACTTCTGCTCACACTGGCCTCCCCCTGATGGGTGGACTTCTGCTCACACTGGCCTCCCCCTGATGGGTGGACCTCTGCTCACACTGACCTCTCCCCGACGGGTGGACTTCTGCTCACACTGGCCTCCCCCCGACGGGTGGACTTCTGCTCACACTGGCCTCCCCCCGACGGGTGGACTTCTGCTCACACTGACCTCTCCCTCACAGGTGGACTTCTGCTCACACTGGCCTCCCCCTGATGGGTGGACCTCTGCTACACTGACCTCTCCCTCACAGGTGGACTTATGCTCACCCTGACCTCTCCCCCACAGGTGGACTTCTGCTCACACTGACCTCTCCCCAACGGGTGGACTTCTGCTCACGCTGGCCTCTCCCCGATGGGTGGACTTCTGCTCACACTGACCTCCCCCCGACAGGTGGACTTCTGCTCACACTGGCCTCTCCCCGACGGGTGGACTTCTGCTCACACTGGCCTCCCCCCGAGGGGTGGACTTCTGCTCACACTGTCCTCTCCCCGACGGGTGGACTTCTGCTCACACTGGCCTCTCCCCGACGGATGGACTTCTGCTCACACTGACCTCCCCCCGACGGGTGGACTTCTGCTCACACTGGCCTCTCCCCGACGGGTGGACTTCTGCTCACACTGGCCTCCCCCCGACGGGTGGACTTCTCACACTGGCCTCCCCCTGACGGGTGGACTTCTGCTCACACTGACCTCTCCCCGACAGGTGGACTTCTGCTCACACTGACCTCTCCCTGGCAGGTGGACTTCTGCTCACACTGACCTCTCCCCGACAGATGGACTTCTGCTCACACTGACCTCTCCCCGACGGGTGGACTTCTGCTCATACTGACCTCTCCCTGACGGGTGGACTTCTGCTCACACTGACCTCTCCCCGGCAGGTGGACTTCTGCTCACACTGACCTCTCCCCAACAGGTGGACTTCTGCCTCAGTGAGGGTTCTTGGTTCTTGGACAAAGCCAGAGTCCCCACCTTGAGGTTTGCCACCTGCTGTTCCTCTGCCATCAGGCGCTGCTCCTGTCCCTAGTTCTTGTGCCTTTCTGCTTTGTGGTAAATGTCATAAATGAGAACATCTTCTCTGGCTACCATACCTAAAGCAGGATCCACGGGTTGGTTTCTTGTCACTAAGAATAACATGGAGTTATTTTATTTGCATTTGTTCACTTATATATTGTTTCTTCTACTAGAATGTAAGGTTTATAAGAGCTGGGTGTTTTCCACTATGCCCCTAGAATCCATAAAAGCCACTTCATATAATAGGTGCTCCATCAATATTAGTTGAGTACAAGGTGAATTTCACCCCTGGAGGTTACTGCTATCAAATATTTCAGTACCTATGCAGGTTTATATGTTTGTTGTACAAAAACAAGACTGAACTGTGACTTTTCTTTCTTTTTATGGTTGGTTAACAATTTATTTTATGGACATCTTTAGATTCTCTTCTTCACAACAGAATCCAAAAAGAAATTTTAGAATAATATGAAGGCAATAATCATGGGGGCTAATTTTGAGAAGTGTCCTGATTCCCTGTAGGTTTTCTGACAGGCACTTCTCCTTAGCCCCAAGCTGATTTTAAGGCCACTAATTTTTCCACATTCCTGGAGCTCAGTCTGAAAAGATGGATGGAGGCCCCATCTGGCCTCAGGTTTCTGGGCCGTTATCCTCTCCTCATGCCCTCTTTGCTCCCCTGGCCCACCCAGAGAGCTCAAACTTCCCCTCCCATGGAACAGGGACTGTGCTGTTTCCTAGGGAAGAGAAAGCACCCTTGACTCTGCCGTGAGGACCAATCACATCTTCACACGGGCACCGATGCTCTGCTGCTGACCTAACACATGGGAACCTGCCTCACCCCAGTCATGGCAGTCAGAATCAGGCAGCAGACTCAGCTCAAGGAAGACACACTGGTCTTGTGGGTTTCCAGGGGTGCTACCTGCCAGCCCCACCTCTGCCCTCTGACTCACAGCATGATGAGAGCTTTGGGAGAAGTGGAGCCTGTGAGCCTTTGATCACCAGGCAAAGGTGAGAGTGGGGAGAAGGGCAGAGAATGAGGAAGAGGGTGTGTGTGTGTGTGTGTGTGTGTGTGTGTTTGTGTACAGAGGAGGAATGGGAGAAAACATCCTTGGGCTCAGAGGCCCCAGGCTCTGCCCTCGGGTTCCCCATGTGGGGGACAGAAATTCACATAAATGGGCCAGAGTCTCTCAGCGCCTGTGTGAATGACCTCATGGACTCCAGGTCCACATGATGAGTTTGGGTAACTGTCCAGCCCCCACCCAGTATAATGAGGATGAGCTCATATCCCATGACACATGAAGAGGCCTTGACCCCAGCTCTGCCCCACCCCAATGAGGAGGCCCCTCTTTCTCTCTCAGAGGCTACATGGGCTAGAATCTCTCTCTAAGTGAGGCAGCCTATTTGGACTGTAGCTTCATTGTGAGGGGCATAAGAGAATTGTCATACCTGGGTGGGAGGAATCTTGGGGACATTTCTTAGCAAGTTGCCACTATGGGATGACGGCAGATGGTCCTGGAAAGGTGAATCAGGCCAAGAGGTCCCACTTTTCCATCTTGGCAGTCACACCCAGCCTGTGTGTGGGTGTCCCCTGGCCTCTGTGCTAGCCTGCTGGCTTCTGTGCTAGCCTGCTGGTCTCACTCACGGGCTCCTCTGCTCCTCTGTCCCTCCATCTCTAACAGATGCATGCCTCCCCACACACCTTGCAGCTGCCTAGTTTTCCTCCATCCCTCCATCGTCTCCAGAGCCTGTCCTCAGCCCCACTATGTGCTTTGTGCCTGTGCTGTTCCTGGAGAGAGTCAGGTGAGGAAAGGCAATGGCGAAAGGCTGCTGGTGAGACCTCTCACCTGGAGGGCTGACTCTTCCTCTGTGGGCTTCTGGGTGGCTCTCCCGCATATTCCTGGGCTTCTCCTGGCTCTGGTGCATCGCTGGTTCTCAGTCTCAGTGGGCAGTGCTGGCCCTTATTCTTGGATCTGAGAGCTGCAGAGGACAGCCACAGCTCTGCTCTGGTGGCAGAGAGAGGAGCAAAGGTGTGAAGAATGGCAGTAGTGGATAAAGGATATGCTAGATACCCTTCTTCAGCTACCGAGGTGCCCTGCCACTCCGGGATCATTGTGGGGACATCACGTTCTCTGTACCAGAAGCCAGCAGAACACCTGTGATGCAGCATTCTTTAGAGCATGCATGGGAAATGACTACCCTGCCTGGCAGACAGGAGTTTCTTACCTATCTAGTAAACCTTATAAGCAGGAATATGTGTTAATAACAATAATAATTTAAATTCAGAATAAATAAATTCATAAAAGCAGAAAGCAGATTGGAGGTTTTCAGGAAGCAGGAGAATGAGGTGTGGCTGTCTAGTGGGTGTGGCGTTTCCCTGTGGGGTGAGGGACATGTCATGGGACCAGAGAGGGCTGATGGCCGCACAGTAATGTACTAAATGCCACTGATTACTCACTTTAGAATGGCTAATTTTATGTCATACAAATTTCACCTCTATCCAAAATGGAAGGAATGCCTTTGTCTGATGCAGGTCACAAGGTAAAGTGTCCCTCCAGGCAGTATTTATTGAGCTTCTACTGCGTGCAAGGCACTCTGTGGTGAATACAACCAGATATGGTCCCTGCCTTCTGGTAGCTTGGCATGTAAGATCTTCTAACCCAGCTGGTCCCCTCCCCAGGGGATTGGATGGAAGTCTTGAGTGAGAACATGAGTTGTCGAGGTGCTTCAGCCCCCGATGGCGACACGCTTTCTTAGGTAGTTTTAAGAACACCTTACAACTCTGAGTCATTAACCCCAACATGGACAGTTTTGGATTTTTGGAGGAAGTGCTGGTTCTCTCTGGCTGTCTTAAGCCAAAATGTCCTTGGGATGACCCTCCCTGGTCCTGGGAACAGAGAGCTCTGCTTCCTGGCTGACCCTGGTATTTAAATTTAAGGAGACTGGGGCCAGGAGACCTGGTGTTCCCATTCTGAGTAGCCATGGCCTCAGCCAGGCTGGGGGAGTGTTACTTTCCAAGGATGGGCTTGGCTTTGGAGTCAGACTCACCTGGGCTTGAGTCCCACCCAAGTGTCTTCCTATCTGGACAAGATACTTCACTTCTCAGATCTGCAGTTTCTTTGAACAGTAGGGCTGCAAACAGCTCCTTGGATTTCTGTGAGGATTTGGTATGGTAATATGTACACCCAGCACACAGGCTGTTCTCAGGGAACTGGCTGTTTGATTTATGGATGTCATTGCCAAGGTTTGCTGACAGAGTGCAGTGTGTTACTTGCCTAAAGAGTTTTAAGGATGCAAGTTCTTCAATGATTATCAGCTGGAACTTTCTCATTCTGCTAATGAAAAACACAAAACCCCCAAGTCTCGTGGTACAGGGGAACAGTGTGGGGAGGGGGCCAGGTCACCCACCTTCCCCTTTGCCTCTCCTTCTGGTCTACCTGCTGCATGGCCTCAGGTGACAGTGCAACCCAGTGCAGGATTCAGTTCAGAGTCACGTCTCTTCTCATGCTCTCACACAGCCCATTGTGGATAGATTGTGTCCCTGTGGTGGGCTCCTGAAGAAATCAAGAAGGCTTTGCATTCCTAGAGCATGATGGTGCATGAGGGGCCTGCGGGCCTGTGTGGGCAGAGGGGAGACAGTGGCTCGGGGCAACGATTGATGTGGGAAAAGGAATCCAGGTGACAGAGCAAGGAGTGTACATACAGTCATAGCACACCAGCTCAGAGACGGAGGGTAAAGAGCAGGCCGATTAGGGAGAACTGTGTGGATGAGAATTGACTTCCTGGCTGTGTGCAAGGAGAGAAAGGCAGAGGTGGCAGGGGCATGGCTTGGTCAGATCAGAGAGTGTGTAGGGAGTCAGAAAGGGACATTTCAGAGGGTGAGAAGAGGGAGTAATAGGATAAAAGAGGTGCCAAGAGGCTAAGTCTGGGCTCCCCAGACCTGTCTTTAATTGCTGGGCAGGTGAAGCAGAAGCAGCCACGTTCCCAGGACTCAAGGAGGCCTCCTGGTTTCTCGCTCCCAGCCTTTTCCCCTCCCTTGCTAATTAGGGAGTGGTGGGACATCTGGGCCTGCACTGCTCCTCCTCAGAGGCTGATGCTCTTACAGTCCCTCCTGAAAGTGGCTGCACAGGCCACCTGTATGTGCATGGAGCATGTGGGAGCATGCACACATGTGTGGTGGGGGTCTGGGTGAGGTATCTGGTCCTGGAGGAGAAGACTGTCACCAGCAGCCATCAGTTGCTGGCATTTTCCTTCTTAGCGTTGTTCTTGGTAGACCCCTGTGACCTAGCCCTGCGTGGTTCCTTCTGAGGCTTCCCTGTTCCTTGTATTTACAATTTGTCATGAGACTCTCTGACTGCTCTAGGCCTCCTGATGAGTTGGTTTGTCCAAAGTTAAAAATGGTTCCTGTCCCTTCCTCACTCAGACACTCCTCCCATGGGACCAGGTCACAGCACTGACAGGCAAGCAAGTGCCAGCCTCTGGGACCCCAGCCTGGCCAGGGTGCTGGAGAGGGCCCTGCTTGTCCTCCCAGTCAGACAGGAGGCCACAGGCCACAAGGCTTCGGGAAGTCTTATGCCAGGCAGGAGCCTGCTGGGACCAGGTCACAGCACTGACAGGCAAGCAAGTGCCAGCCTCTGGGGCCCCAGCCTGGCCAGCGTGCTGGAGAGGGCCCTGCCTATCCTCCAGGTCAGTCAGGAGGCCACAACTTCTGCTTTGGGAAGCCTTATGCCAGGCAGGACCTTGCTTCTGGTCTGATGGGGAGCTGGGGACAGACACTGAGACGATGGGTAAGTGTCATGCCAAAGGGCCACTCACATAGCTGGACCCTGGGAGAATGGAGGTTGGGCAGGACTGGGACTGGGAAAGTCTCCCTGGAGAGTGTGAGGGGAGAGTGCAAAGAAAATAAACCTTACTCCCTGCCTGCCCTTGACCAGGTACTGTGCTGTCACCCAAATTCCCAGGTCCAGCCCTTACGCGTGATGAGGAGGAGCCAAGCTCTGAGTGGTGCCAACTGGCTGCTGCCCCAGGCCTAGAACAGATGAGCTGCTCCCAGGCCACCCTCCTCCACTGAAGGCAGAGACATCAGTAAGCGTGACAGATGCTGGAGTCCTGGTGCATCCTGGTAGGAGCCTGGGGCTGCCACAGAGGGTGACAGGGGAATTGTAAGCCAGAGATAGGCAAGGTGAAAATTGCCAGAGCAGCTGCAACGTTATTTCCTGCCATTCAGTTTTCACCAGAAAGGAGGGGTGAGCAGGCAGAGAACAGGGAGGTCAGGGTGACATTGGGGAGAAGGCACCTAGGCAGGAGCTTGCTCTGTTAGGCCTAGGCTATAAGGGAAAAATACCAGATAACTCTGGCAAATTTCTGGACTGCAAGCTTTTAAAAAAGAAATGAAATAAGTCTAGTTCACCTGAAAGATAAATGAGAAAATACTAATTGATTTCTTGCTTCTAGTTCACTCCCAGTTTCTTGCTTGGCTAACTCCCTGGGGAACAGACCAGGAAGTACCAACTATCCCCAGACTGACCTTTAAAGAATACCAAGTGAAGAAATTACTGAAACTAAGATGTATGGAGGGAAAGTACTGAAACCAAGATGTATAGGGGGAATATATTAAAACAAAGATGCATGATATATGGCTAACTAAACACAAAATTCTGCTTTTGTATAATACTTGCTTGCTACCCCACCCAAATGCACCTGGACAGTCTGCGTGCCAACCAGGACACAGAACCACGCCTTAAAAACCCGACCCCTTAAGCACTGGGAGCTGCTCAGAGACCCCACGTTGGCAGCCGCCAGCCGGCTTTTTAATAAAAGGACTCTGCTGTAAATTTGGCTTATTTGGCAATGTGGTCTTTGTGGAACTCCTGGGCACAGAGGCTCAGCCCCAGCCTCACCCTCCCCTTCATCGTCCTCCCCTGTAGTGCAGGCCCAGTCACCCAGAGCCGCCTTCGTCTCTGCGCAGGATGCTGTCCATGTCTGAGAACACTGGTGCTGGAGGGGCTGTCATGGAGCCCAGTTCATCCTCACTTTATAGACCAATACAGTCTCAAGAAGGGACACGGGGAAGTGGGGCAGGTCCCCATCAGAGGTCTCCTGACTTCACCTTCTCTGGTCGGTGCACTGTGAAGGCCATTCTCGGCCCGGAGCAGCCTTTCCCATCTTCTGCCCCACGGGCTGATTGCTGTTCGGCTGCTGCTCTGAGAGGTTCCTGTGGCTGTGCTCAGGCCCTGCAGGTATGGCACTGCGGCAGGCAAAAGTGCCTGCCCTTCCCAGGCTGTCATTACAGGGTGCCAGACAGACTGGGTGGAAAATAAACACACACCTGACAGAAAGCATGCTGAATAAAGAAATCCTAAGTAGAAAAATAGGGGAAGAACTAGAATTTGGAGTGCCAGAGGGTGGGAGGTGGTGGGGTTGGTGTGTTGTTCATGTCAAGTGAGGTGGTCAGGGAAGCAGGCACAGCAAGGACATGAGGAACAGGAGTAGGTCGGTGGGATGACCAATGGGGGCAGACTGGACTGCATGGGCAATGTCCCTGTGGTAGGAAAGTTCTGAAGCTGGAAAAAGGTAGGGAACGGATGGGGGTGAGTAAATGAGGGAGAGTTATGAGATTGGAGAGGTAGGAGGGTTGGGCAGGGGGAGAAATCAGGTGTTGACTCTGGGTTTTCAGTGAGTGGGAAGAGAAGCTGCAAAGTGGTCATGTCCTCTGACTCAGCTCTGAGAGGATCTCTCTGGCAAGGGTGGAAGTGACTGCAGGGACATAGCCCAGGCTTGGAGCTAGGATGGTAGAAGCAGAGGAGGAGAGATGTGATCAGATAATGAATATATTTTGATCACAGAACTAGTAAGAATTACTGACAGATTAGATATAAGGTATAAGTAGGAATAAACAATGACTCAGTCTAAAAGACCAGCCAAAGTTGGTCTTTGGCCTGAGTGACCATAAGGATGGAGCTGACATTGTCAGAGAAGGGAAAATGCCAGGAAGGGCTTGTTTTCTGGAGAAGATGAGACATGGAATAAGTTTGAGATGCCCATGGGACATCCAAGCAGAGTGGTGAAGTAGAACGTACACAACGAATACAGAATCCAGAAAGGCACATGGTGCCCATATCCAAAGGTATATCATCAGTATATCAATGGCACTTAAAGCATTGAGCCACAATGAGAAGGGGCAGAAAATGAGGATAACGACAATCAAGAGGTCCAAGGATTATCTGCTGAATTACCCCCAGGTCATGTCAGGAACAGTGAGAAGGGGCAGAGCAGGCACTGATATACCCCCGTGTCAGGTCAGGAACTGTGAGAAGGGGCAGAGCAGGCACTGAGTTACCCCCATCTCATGTCAGGAACAGTGAGAAGGGGCAGAGCAGGCAGTGAGTTACCCCAGTGTCAGGCCAGGAACTGTGAGAAGGGGCAGAGCAGGCAGTGAGTTACCCCCGTGTAAGGTGAGGAACTGTGAGAAGGGGCAGAGCAGGCAGTGAGTTACCCCCGTGTCAGGTCAGGAACAGTGAGAAGGGGCAGAGCAGGCAGTGAGTTACCCCCGTGTCAGGTCAGGAACAGTGAGAAGGGGCAGAGCAGGCAGTGAGTTACCCCCGTGTCAGGTGAGGAACAGTGAGAAGGGGCAGAGCAGGCAGTGAGTTACCCCCGTGTCAGGTGAGGAACAGTGAGAAGGGGCAGAGGAGGCAGTGAGTTACCCCCGTGTCAGGTCAGGAACTGTGAGAAGGGGCAGAGCAGGCAGTGAGTTATCCCCGTTTCAGGTCAGGAACAGTGAGAAGGGACAGAGCTGGCAGTGACTTACCCCCGTGTCAGGTCACTAAAAGTGAGAAGGGGCAGAGCAGGCAGTGAGTTACCCCAGTGTCAGGTCAGGAACAGTGAGAAGGGGCAGAGCAGGCAGTGAGTTACCCCCGTGTCAGGTCAGGAACAGTGAGAAGGGGCAGAGGAGGC
>CAUYPK010125418.1:0-13191 GCA_963574355.1 Loris lydekkerianus | reverse complement strand
AATCAAGTGGTACAATGTGCTGCTTTCATATACAATCTGAACTATTCTAAGATGCACCATAGATGTGGCCCCACCAGTAACCCTTTCTCCACCAAAGCCTACCCCCTCCCTTTCTCTTTCTTGATCCTTTCCCTATAGTCTTGTGCTATTGTTTGGTTATAGCCTTCATGTGAAAGCTATAATTTAGCTTCATAGTAGAGCTGAGTACATTGAATACTTTTTCTTCCATTCCTGAGATACTTTGCTAAGAATATGTTCCAGCTTCATCCATGTAAACATAAAAGAGGTAAAGTGTTCATCTTTCTTTAAGGCTACTTAATATTCCATGGTATACACGTACCACAACTTGCTAGTCCATTCGCGGGTCGATGGGCACTTGGGCTTCTTCCATGACTTAGCAATTATGAATTGGGCTGCAATAAACATTCTGGTACAGATGTTTTTGTTATGTTGTGACTTTTGGTCTTCTGGGTATAAACCTAGTAAAGGAATTATAGGATCGAATGGCAGGTCTATTTTTAGGTCTCTAAGTATTCTCCAAACATCCTTTCAGAAGGAACATATCAGTGGGCATTCCACCAGTAGTGTAGAAGTGTGCCCTTTCCTCCACCTCCACGCCAACATTTCTGGTTTTGGGATTTTGTTATGTGGGCTACTCTTACTGGGGTTATATGATATCTCATATCTTATTTATTGATTTTACTTTCTATTTTTTCTTGAAACCGTTTAGGACTTTGAAAGTTAAAAAAAAAGACAAATAGAAGGAAGTGTACATTATCTTACATTTCCTGCAGTAACTCTAGCTTGAATTAGTTAAGAGCAGTTTTACGTAACATGTTTTCCCTGAACACCCTATGAGATACATACTGTAACAATGTAGCTTTTTCCTTTTCTATATAAATCTGTAAGCCACCTGTATCATAAATGTGAGTCTACTGTGCTCATACTACAGCAAATATGAGCAAAAAAGCCATGCTAGGTTTCAACATTGATGCAAAATCTACTGGGCTGGGTTTTTTTTTTTTTGTTTGTTTGTTTGTTTGTTTGTTTTGCAGTTTTTGACCAGGGCTGGGTTTGAACCCACCACCTCCAGCATACAGGGCCAGCGCCCTACTTCTTTGAGACACAGGTGCTGCCCTGGGCTGGGTTTTTTTATTTGTTTGTTTCATCCCCCCCCCCCCCCCATAGAATTCTAAGCACTGGAGAGTGTTTTTTTTTTCAAGTGCCTGAAGGAGGTTATTTTTCCAGCTTTGTCGTCCGGTGGCACACAGAATATAACTTTTGGGTATAACTTCGGAAGAAATAAAAGATAATTAATGGTAGCACATTAACTTCTCTCCAATGCCTGTGGCGTGGCTCATCCTCAACCACTTACGACAGCTCTAACAAACGAGAAGAATGAAGATCAGCAACAGAGGGGCAAGTTAAAGAAGCCAACCAATTAGGACCATGTTAGGAAAATAGGAAATGAATTATGAGAACTGTATTAAGAAAACAAATGGAATGAGTTCAGAAATAATGACTCTCACTTCCAACCGTATTTGTGATACAGTCAGATAGCTCCTTATCTTAGAGGCAAATTGAGCCCCAGTGGTCATGGTAGCTGCACTGTCAAGTCACCTAACTTTAACGCTAACATATATTTTGTATCAAAGGATGAGGGGAATATGGTGCAAGTTTGGGACTATCCCGGGAGCATGAGCATTCTGAAGAACCACAGCCCCACTGGTTGTACATCACCTACCAGGACGTGGGTAATTTAATAAAATTCCAGGCAGCGTTCCCGGGGTTCATTATTTCTCTTGTCTCCACCGGAAACATACTGAGAGAAAATAAAATTAGGTGGCAGTGGCACAAAGGATTTTACAAACTCAGACTAATTAATGTGGTCACCAGTCTTGTATTATAAGGCGTTGCTGTCTGCTGGTGAGAAAAGGTATGTGAGCCTTTAAACACCTGTGCATTTAAGTAACCATTTAGCTGTAGGGGACAATGTATAGCCCGTATTAATAGGGTCACAAAGAATGTTGATCAGGGCAAGGAGCTCATGATGAAGTAGAAACAAAGAGAGAAGGCTCATTGGTTCCTCAGAGTAGCCTTGCTATTTCAGAAACTGTTTTTTGACACAGAGTCTCACTGTGTCACCCTCAGTAGAGTGCCGTAGCATCACAGCTCACCAGCTTACCACAACCTCAAACCCCTGGGCTTAAGCTTCAGCCTCCCAAGTAGCTGGGACGACAGGCACCCCCCACAATGCCTGGCTATTTTTTGGTTGTAGTTGTCGTTGTTGTTTGGCAGGCCCGGGCTGGACTCAAACCTGCCACCTCCAGTGCATGTGACTGGCGCTCTAGCCACTGAGCTAAGGCACTGAGCCACTATTTCAAAACTTATTTAAAGATAGAAACGTGGGTATATTAAAATATAATTTTAAAGTATATTTTTATTTCCTTTCTCCCCTAAAAAAAAAAATCACAGACAAATAATCCCTCCTGGTTAACATTCATGTTTCCTAAGCCGTGCTGCTAACAATAAGTAGCTATGTTGGATGGCACCTGTGGCTTAAAGAAGTAGGGCGCCGGCCCCATATACTGGAGGTGGTGGGTTCAAGTCCAGCCCCAGCCAATAAATATATAAATAAATAAATAACTAGCTATGTCTTCTCGGCCAAGTTACTAAGCTCTACTTATATTTTGTGGCTGTTCTGGGAATTAGAGCAAATGGTACTATCATTTTTTTTTGGCATTAGTAGGAATTTCATAAATGCTAGCTCTTCTGAGTCCTGGGGCTGGCCAAGTTTTGGGAAATGCATCCCCCCACATAACTTTTTATGGGGTTCTCCACTACTATGCGCTATTTTAACCATCATTGATTTATTCACACATTTCTAAAACAAGTTTGAAGTATTGGGGCAATTCCTGTGGCTCAAGGAGTAGGGTGCTGGCCCCATATACCAGAGGTGGCGGGTTCAAACCCGGCTTCAGTACTTTACTGAAGTTCTGCCCTCTAGCTTAGCATAGAGATGAATTACAAACACATATCTGGATTTAAAACAGAACATGTCAACGGGTGAAAGTATTTCAAAGCATCCTCAGTACCCAGGTAAAGGTCAGAGCCATGAAAAATGCCCAGTAAAAATAATGGAGAGTCTTTTGTAACCTGAGATCAGAAGTAGTATATTGTGACTGCGTATTCTGTTTTTGGATACACGTCTCTAAGACCATCCGTGCATTCAGGGTCTCTCTTACCTCCCAAGTTTAGTTGCCTAACTTTGCCTGGTACCCGAAATAAGCCTCAGCAAAATAAATATGTGTTGGTTTACTAAAGGGACACAAATCTGGAGAGAAGGCAGGATGCTTGTGCTTGTGTATACAAATACTTGTGTATTTCTAGGATAATAAAAATAACATTAATAATAATAGCAGTAATATAACACTTACAGAAAACTTATTCGGACCCAGGTACTGTTTAATCTCTCTGTGTATCTAGACACCAATTCTCTCCACTGGTCATACAGGGGAGTTATTGTATTATTCACATTTTGCAGCTAAGATAATGAGAAAGAACGAGGCTGAATCACTGGCTTAAACCATAATTTGTTTTTCTATTTTTTTTTTTTAATTGTTGGGGATTCATTGAGGGTGCATAGAACCAAGTTACACTGATGGCATTTGTCAGGTATTGGAAGCAAGGAGGTGTGACTTCAGTTTCTGCACACTTAACTAATAGAACTCTCAGAAATCAGCGAGGATGTTAACACATTTTAACTTTCCGTAGATATATCAAAAGTGTAAATGTTATAAGCTGCCCTGTTATAGATGCAATTGATCAAACTTTCCTTGGAAGAATTTCACCTTTAAAAAATTTCACCTTGAGAAAATTAAAAGAAACAAAACTCAAATCAAGGCCATACGTATTAGAAACTTTCTGAAACTTTCAGTTTGTACTTCTGAAGAAGGGAAGCCCGTTAAAATCCTGCTGCCTCTGTTTCTGCTACTTCCTGCTCCCCCTTTTCCTATAAGATAGCAAATTTGTTTCATCCTGGTACCTGTCAGTCAGAGGTGTCCAGCTGTGGCCCTTGGCTGGCTAGGAATGCTTATCTGGGGTGGCGGATACCAGGAAAATGATGTATGGACTTGTTGTTGTTGTTGTTCAACAACTTTAGTTAGTGATTGTATATTCTAACGTGTGGCCCAAGATAGTCACGGGCAGCTCGTGGATTTCCCTGCAAGGACTTTTATTTTTGTCTTTTCTACCTGGCAGGCAGAGAGTTTTGCTGAGACAGTATAATACCTGGCTAGTTAGTGTGATAGTCTTAAATTTCAGAAAGTATGGCACATTCGCTGAAAGTCCAGCGTTTTGATGCTGCCCATGCTCTGTCTCCTGACCCCCTCACTTATTCATTAGTTCAAGCTTAACCAGTCACATTATCCTTTGGAGCTAGATTTTCCTTATTCTGAATATTGTTGCAAGATTTAATTGTCATAATGCACATATAAAACCTCCAGCTGCCATTATTAATGTTTGACATAGGAATTCCACGATTATATTTACAACAGTAGACCTCCGTAGCTGACCGCCTTCCTACACTGACCACCTTCATAAGTTGGCCTAATTTTGATGGACTAGATATGCACCACACATACGTATCAGTATAGCAGGCCAGCAACTCAGCGTTGGCACCTGTAGTTCAAGCGCTTAAGGCTCCAATCACATACACCTGAGTTGGCGGATTCAAATCTAGCCCAGGCCTGCCAAACAACAATGAAAGCTGCAACCAAAAAATAGCCAGGCATTGTGGCAGGTGCCTGTAGTCCCAGCTACTTGGGAGGTGGAGGCAGGAGAATCGCTTGAGCCCAGGAGTTGGAGGTTGCTGTGAGCTGTAATGCCACCGCACTCTACCCAGGGCGACAGCTTGAGGCTCTGTCTCAAAAAAAAAAAAAGTAGCAACTCAGATACATGTTAATTCAAGGCCCATTATATGTGTTGTCCAGAATAGCCAACAAATAATAAAGATCTGTGAGCCACAAATATTTATTGATCAAAAGAAATAACTTTTGGGAAGATAAAATCCTCCCACTCATAAATTGTATAATGTGTCCAAGTTGATACACAGGAATTTGACTTCTAGAGAGTGCACATATCATATGCAATAGTTTACTCTGATTTTTATATTTTTGTCATCCCAGGTCAAGTCCTTGCACGTGAGAAAAAGTTTTCAGGAAATAAATTTTTTTAAAACCGTGTTGGAAAATAAGGAAGGTAGCCTTGGTGCATTAAAAAGGAGTCTGACCTACGTAAGGGAGAGATCTTGTGTTTTGAGCCAGGTGGCATCAGAGACGTCCACCACGGGTGGAGGCTACAGTGATGCGAGTGTTTTTTCTGTGCACGGAGCAGGAGGGGAAGCAGAAACATGCCTCCAGGGGTCGAGGTGCAGGCAGAAAGATAAATGGGAAACAGGTGCACTTGTCTCCAGGCAGAGCCACAGGTGGAGGGCTGAGATGCACAGAAGCTGCAGAGACGGAGATGGGAGGTGATGCCCAGAGGGGGCGGTTGGTTTCCAAGCCACAGGAGTCAGCAGCAGTCATGTTGCACCAGAAGCTGTCTCCATGCAAGCTGAATAGAAGATGAGATGGGGTGGGGGTGAGGGAGAGAGAGAGAGAGAGAGAGAGAGAGAATGGAGGAAGAGAGATCAGGAGAGAGACAGAGACAGACACACAGAGAGATATGGAGTGACAGAGAGCTATGAAGAGAGAGAGAGAGAGGGAGGAGAATGGAGGAAGAGAGATCAGGAGAGAGACAGAGAGAGACACACAGAGAGATATGGAGTGACAGAGAGCTATGAAGAGAGAGAGAGAGAGAGAGAGAGAGGGAGAGAGAGAGGGAGAAAGGAGGAGAGGGAGAGAGGAGGAGAGGGAGAGACGAGGAGAGGGAGAGAGAGACAGAGAGGCAGAGAAAGACAGACAGAGAGATATAGAGAGAGTGACAGACAGATATAAAGAGACAGAGAGGGGAAGAGAGAGAAAAAGAGAGACAGAGACACAGGGAGACAGAGAAAGAAGACAGACAGAGAGAGAGAGATAGAGGGACAGAGAGACAGAGAGAGAGAGTAAAGACAGACTCCCAGAGAGAGAGAGAGACAGAATGATAAAGGGAAAGAGAGACAGAAAGATGAAGACAGCAACAGAGGGGGCAGAAAGATAAGAGGAGGGGCAGAGAAGGGAGAGGGAGAGAGAGAAGCCAGAGGCAGACAGACAGAGAGATGGAGGAGGGGACAGACAGAGGGAGGGAGAGCAGGGGGAGAGGAGTGACAGGAGGTGATACGGCAGAGATCCCCCACAGAGCCCGGCTGTGATCAGGCACCTGTTGAAGCAAGGCGGGGAGCCAAGACCAAGAAGTGAATTCAACAAGCGGAAAAAGACACAACCTAAGAAACGCAGTGCACTGAGCAAGTTACAAAGGATCAGAAAAATAAGCGTAGAATCCTCAAGGGTGTGATTGGAGGTCTCCTGCCTTATTTTTAAAGTAGAATTCTCAAAGAACTCAAACCCCACCTCCCATTAGACCCCACAACCCCACTACTAGGCATCTACCCAGAAGAGAAAAAAATCCTTTTACCACAAGGACATTTGCACTAGATTGTTTATCGCAGCTCAATGTACAATCGCCAAGATGAGGAAACAGCCTAAATGCCACCAACCCAGGAATGGATTAACAAGCTGGGGTATATGTACACCATGGAATAGTATTCAGCCTTTAAAAAGATGGAGACTTTGCATCTTTTGTATTAATCTAGATGGAATTGAAACATATACTTAGAAAAGCATCACAAGACTGGAAAAGCAAATATGTAATGTCTTCAATATTAATATGAAGCCAGTAGATGATCTAATACACATCTACAGAAAAGAAAGATTCAATTCAAGTTGGGAGCAGGGGAATGAAAGAGGGAGTAGAGGGAGGAAGGGGGATTTGGGGGCTCCCACTAAATGGCCACAATGGAAGGGTGTATAGCTCACCTTTTGGGGTGCAGGACATAGCTGCAAGAAGGATTCTACCTGATAAATTTAAATATTATGACCTGGTTGTTTGTACCCTCACATTAACCTGAAATTTAAAAAACAAAATTAAAAAATTGGAAGTTCAGTGAGAAATTAAACAGTCAAATTTGGTGATCTCCATCTAACGGAAAGGCCCAGGTTGGATGTTAGCTGTCAGTGGTGTCCGTGACACAGTTTTGCTGCCATGAACTCCATGACTGTGGCTGGTTACTTCACATCTCTTCTTATCAGTTTCCCCCTGTGTATAATGTGAATAATAATACTGAGAAAAATGATACCCTTTTCTCTTAAAATCTTGTTTGCACACTAGTAGACTGAATGAGCTGTGCTTATAACAAACTTCCATGCCCATAGCACAGTGGTTATGGTGCCATTCATGTACCTTGAGGCTGGTGGGTTTGAAGCCAGCCCGGGCCAGCTAACCAACAATGACAACTGCAACAAAAAAATAGCTGGGCATTGTGGTGAACACCTATAGTCCCAGCTACTTGGGAGGCTGAGGCAAGAGAATCACATAGGCCCAAGAGTCTAAGGTTGCTGTGAGCTGTGACAACATAGCACTCTAACGAGGGCAACATAATGAGACTGTGTCTCAAAAAAAGTAATGATAAAGTCACCTAAAGACTTGAAAATTTAGCAACTTATCTATATGCGAAAAAACAAAAAAAGATAAACTATAAAGAGATATAGTTGAAGCCAGAATAAAATGAAGGGTGAAAAGCTTTTGCCGAAGTACCCTTTTGGAACTCCGCCCACAAGGCAAGAATCTGAAAATGGTAAGAGCAACAATGAAGATGTGTACTTTAGATACACAGTTCTCCAAATATTCGTAATAGTAGCTCTAGAAGGAGAGACGTTACAGTGGGAAGGAAATAATTAGAGATGAAGAGAACAAGACCCTCACTATTTTGTTGTTGTTGGAGTTTGGCGGGGGCCGGGTTTGAACCCACCACCCTCAGTGAATGGGGCCGGCACACTACTCACTGAGCCACAGGCACCGCCCCACGTCTTCACTATTAAGAATGGACTTAGTCCAGTGTCATCAACACCAAAAGGAATAAGGGAATCACGTAGATTGCTCTATAAAGACAGACATTCTACAATAACTAGAAAATACGAAAAAGTCCTGGGATGAGAAAGTTATCTATAAAAGCACAGAATCAAATTGTCATTACATTTATTTTCTGTACTTCTAGATTCTAAGACAATGGGGAAGTATCTTTTGTTTAAAAAATGAAGAAAATATGGGTGACACCTGTGGCTCAAGGAGTAGGGCGCTGGCCCCATATACACCAGGGGTGGCGGGTTAAATCCTGGCCCAGGCCAAAACGAAAACTGCAAATAAATAAATGAATAAGTAACTACATAAATAAATAAAGGAAGGAAATATGAAATATGGCTAATGATAGGTTCACATTTAAAAAATGTTATGAGGATAGAATAGATTAATATATTTAAGGCATTTGAAAGTTTGCTGTCGGGCTGGGTGGGGTGGCTCATGCCTGTAATCTCAGCAGCCTGGGAGGCTGAGGCAGGTCTATTGCTTGAGCTCAGGAGTTGGAGAACAGCCTAAGCAAGAGGAAGACCCCATCTAAAAAAAGAAAAAATACCTGGAAATTGTGGCAGGCGTCTGTACTCCCAAATACGCAGGAGGCTGGGGAAGAGGATCCCTTAAGCCCAAGGGTTTGAGGTTGCTATGTGTTATGACACCAGGACACTCTACCCAGGGGGAGAGAGTTAGACTCTGTCTCAAAAAAATAAAAATAAAAATTCCCATTTATTTTTCTCTCTTTGTCTCTGTCTCTCTGTTTCTCTCTACACATACACTTCCCCATTTCAGATCTATTAAAGAGCTAAATGCTTTTTAAAATACCTAATATAGGTCAGCTGCTTGGGTCCTGCCTACCATCCTGGCAGTCTGGTAGGCTGAGGCAGGGAGATTGCCTAAGCTTAGGAGTTCAAGACCACCCTGAGCAAGAGCAAGATCCCATCTCTACTAAAAGTAGAAAAACTAGCTGGGCATGGTGACGCTTGCCTGTAGTCCCAGGTACTCAGGGGGCTGAGGCAAGAGGATCATTTGAGCCCAAAAGTTTGATGTTGCTGTCAGCTATGATGGTACAGCACTGTACCCAGGGTGACAGAGCAAGACCCTGTTCAAAAAAATAATAATCTGCTATATAAAAGTAATGAACTATATACCCGGAATGTATGAAAAACCTTACAAAAATTAAGAGCAACCCAATGGTAGAAAAACTACTGAGAGATAGCATCGATTTATTCCCAATTGAGAAAGTACAAATTAAATACTGAACGCTGCTTAACCTCATTACCATAAGAGACAAAACATTTTTCTCTCATAACATTAGCAAACATTTTAAAAGTTTGATAATATCAGGCCCGAAGTAGAAAAGAGTAAGGGCTTGTTGTGAATGCAAATTCACTGATATCTTAAAGGTTAATTTTGCATAGCCTATGAAAGTTAAAAAAAAAAAAAAAAACTATCTGATTCCTCGATTTGGCAATTCTATTTTTCACAGTTTGTATCAGAAAAACCTGCAGAAAGATGTGTGTGCAGGGATGATTTTCATAGCTGTGCTTCTAATAGTGCATGTCTGGAGCAACATGAAGGCCTACAGGTAGGTCACAATCTAAATAGATTCTACCAAATATTATACAGCAGGTGGATAAGACAGAATGCATTTGCGTGGAAGGGTGGAGCAACAATTTTAAGAGATGCATTGAGAGGAAAAGATGTTTTAAAGTAAATGCAACTTTGTGTAAGGCATGTTGATATGAAATCAACCAATAATAACACAATTCCTTCAAAATTCCTTTTTCTTTTTTTTTTTCTTTTTTTTTGAGACAGAGTCTCATGATGTTGCCCTGGGTAGAGTGCCGTAGCATCACAGCTCACAGCAACTTCCACCTCTTAGGCTCATGTGATTCCCTTGCCTCAGCCTCCCAAGTAGCTGGGACTACAGGTGCCCACCACAACTACTTCAGTATTTCTGTTGTGAATTTTTGATGGGTGGTGACAGACATACAGATTGATGATAGAAACAGATGGAGATAGATAATAGATACCCAGCTTGATATTTAGATAGGTAGATAGATATTTGTAGCTACATAACAACCAGTCTTCCAGGAGACATATCAACTAGATAATGGTGTTTACTTGTAGGGAAGTGATTGTTTTGAGATATCATCATTCCACAAAACAGCCAACATCATCTGATTGCCTTTGTTTCGATTTTATTCTCTTTAAACACACACATGACGATAGCATCAACTCCCCATTAATTTTGAAGACAAAGTTCCCCGACAGTCCTGTTGTTGGTTGTATTCATCTTCCTTAAGTTTAATTCCTGCTTGTTCGTCCTGATCCTATATCCCAACATTGACATCCAAAAATGCAAGGGCAAAGCCAGTTTTCTAGATTTTCAATCTGCCAGTCAAAATCTGGACCCTGATGAAAATGTGTCAAGGTCTGAGCCTCTTATGCAATGATCTGACAATTAAGTTCACCACCTTGTCCTAGAAAAAGTGTCACGCACCTCAGTGTTGAACATCACTGCTGTCACCTTCAAGGTCCCCCACTTGGGAAGCTGTGGGCCAATGCCGGTGCCTAGTCCACCCTTCAAAGCACTTTTTCGAGGATGAGTTTGAGAGATTAGTTGTCAGACCTCCTATGATGACAGCCCTGATGGCCCTTCCAGAAAGAGTCCCCAAATGGCTTTGGGACTCTTGGAAGGTGACCACAGTGAAATTCAGCAGTGAGGTATCCAGCACTTTTCCTAGGATGAGTTCAGGAACTTAATTGTCAGGAACCTGAGATGCCAACCTTGCACACTCACATTTCAACTATAACACGCTTCAAGAAACGTGATTAAGTCAAGACTGGACACGAGAAGGCAGATTATTTCAAATTAGTAAGTGGTTAAAATTCACTTGTTAAACTCAAAAAAAATCAAAGTGTTCATTTTCCCAGGAAGAATTCTTTACTCCTTCAGCAATTAATTCCCTGGTTTGTTATCGATGTCATCCCTTTGCAGAACTGCACCTGTATCTAGCGCATGGCTGATCCTTCCCTCTCAGTTCTCCTGAATTATCATTTATTTTGTGACCCCTGTGACATCACCTTTTTCCTTTTTTTTTCATCTCTGGTGCTTTGAAATCTCCGTAGAGCATGTAACTGACATACCATAATTGAGCATTTTATAACTAGATTCATTCAGCGACAGACACACACTCAACCTGATTCTTTAAATTAAAAATTGGGCAAAATTCAAAGCATTTTTTTTTCTTGGTTTTCAGTGTTACTTTCATAGTAAGAGCCTGCTTCTTCCTGTTCATGCTACCTAATGTTTCCCTATTCATTTTTCATCCTTGAGAAAGACTCCAGGGGACTTGTTCTAATTTTGGTTATTTAATAACATGGATGCATTGCTGCAAAAATGTTTCCTTTTAAGAAGCAAAATATACACTAGACACGGTGGCCCATGACTGGTAATTCTAGCACTTGGGGAGGTTGAGACACGAGCTTCTCTTGAGGCCAGGGGTTCAAGTGATAATAATAACACCCTGCTTCTTAAAAAAAAAAAAAAATATATATATATATATATAATATATTTATATATAATATATATATTTATATATAAAATACATATAAAATATATATATTATATATTATATATATTATATATATATAAAATATATATATTTATATATAAAATATATATTTATGTATATCTATATCTATATCTATCTCTCTCTATACATATATATATATGTATAGAGATAGAGAGAGAGAAAATTAGCTGGGTTTGGTGGTGCACACCTATAGTACCATCTATTCAGGGGACTGAGCAGGAAAGATCATTTGAGCCCAGCAGTTGAGCTATAATTGTGGCAGTGCACTCTAGCCTAGGCAACAGAGTGAAATTCTGTCTCTAAAAGAAAGAAAGAAAAAAAAAGGGGTGGGGGGTTGGCACCTGTGGCTCAAAGGAGTAGGACACCGGCCCTATATACTAGAGGTGGTGGGTTCAAATGCGGCCCTGGCCAAAAACTGCAAAAAAAAGAAAGAAAAAGAAATGTAGCAGAAATGTAGAAAAAGAAATGTAGCAGAAATCAATTTAGTTTTCATATATGTAAGAAACATTTTGAAACATGTAAAACATATATATAGATTGCAACATAAAGTATGCACAATTATATGTGTATAAATATGTAGATACATATATAATATTTAAATGTATAAAATAGATGCACGTCTATTTTTATATATCTGTGTATAACATTTTGGCTTAGCTTAGAAATGCATAAAATCACCAATTACCAGAAGCCATCAACCTGAAACTCACTTATTAGCGAAACAAGTGAAGCTAGCCAATATCATATTGTATATTTTCTCTGTCACATAAAAGCAAAACAGTAAGATATCCCATTATGATAAACTCCTTTCAAGGAACAACTACTTTAAATTGCACATAAACTTTAAGAGGTAGTATTTTCTTTATTTTCCATATTTCTGATGCATCAAATAGGAAACACAAAAATGGAACAGAGTCTCACTTTTTAAAAAATTAAATCATATCTCTGTATATTAATGAAATGAAGGGATACAATGTGCTGGTTTTATATACAACTTGAAAAACTGTCATCAAACTGGTTAACATAGCCTTCACCGCATTTTCTTAGTTATTGTGTTAAGATGTTTATACTCTACACTTAGTAGATTTAACATGTACCCATGAAAATATACTATTGATTCATTAGCAATTCTAATTTGACCAAAGTCAAGTGTTCCTCTCCTCCAAAGACCCTCTGAAGCATATTTTGCGCAATACTTAACCATGTCACCCCCCAGCCTGTATGAATTCTAAGATCAAATTAATGTGCCAAGGAGGGCAGCCTATAATTAGTCTCTTTAATACCACTTCACCAGTGCAAAATAAATCCTCCCTTCAATTATATTAATGAAAATACAGGAGGGATCTAACATCTGGACTTTGCCAAAAAAAAAAAAAAAAAAAAAAAAAAAAAAAAATGTTAAAATCAAACGTGAAATCTGCCACAACATTCGTGCGGTGGGTACAAAATTTCCCACGGGGGTGTGTTTAATTTTGGGGTAAGT
>CAUYPK010125409.1:0-20357 GCA_963574355.1 Loris lydekkerianus | reverse complement strand
GATCTAGAAATTCATGGAGCTCAGAGCACATTGAAAGTACAATTTGGATCTATCATGTGTAGAACACAAATGTCCTAATGCTATAATTGGGCAAATGAGGTGAAAGCTATGTTGATTAGTATGATGTAAGCACTCCAATTTATACAAATAATCAGCACATTGAAAATGGCATAAATGTATTTACAATCTATGTACGAAAGACTTAATAATAAAAAAAAGAATCAGCCAAACAACTTAACAGGAAACAAAATACATTGAAATAAGATAAACTGGGGGAAAAAAAGAAGCTCAAATAGCCTGATGTAAGCAATCTCAGCAACCAATAGAGGAAGGAAAGAAGAGAAATAAAAGAAAAAATGACATAAAAAAAAAAATTTCCCTATACAGCTTGGGAGGCTGAGGCAAGAGTATCACTTGAGCCCAAGGGTTTCAGGTTGCTGTGAGGTATGATGCCATGGCACTCTACCAGGTGTGACAACGTGAGACTCTATCTCAAAAAAAAAAAAAAAATTAATAAAAATAAACCCAAACAAAAGACCAAAATATTTTCCCTATTGTATCCGGTAATTATATTATAGCTTTAATTTATCATTTCTATACTCTCTTTAAACTTTGTTATTTTATTGCCTATTCTAGATTATTTTACTGTCCATACTGTTTGAGGATGCAATCCTTCCAATTTTTATGTCTGCTGACTCACTCTTTCTAAAGGTGAATTATTTGCATGTGCCTTGTGAGCTCATCTTCAGCTGGGATGTTCTTTTCTATAAATTCTGTATAACCCGGAGAATGCTTTGGATTTGCTTCTGCTACATGCCAGTCTGGAAGCAGTTTTTATACTAATTTCTAGCATCTCCCAGCATAAATTTGGATTCCCAACCTAGACCCAGGACAGGCTTGGGTTTTTGATTTTTCACCCAAAGACTTTGGAGAGAGACAAACTCTTCGCTTCTTTGTCACTTCCATGGGCTGTCACATTTCCATCCCTTTCATTGTGAGTGTTTAACCTTTTGTGCATCAGCTTTATTTAGGAGTTTCTGTTCTGGCTCTTTGTCTCACATGTGCCCACATCCACATGCCTTGGTGCTCATCACTACTAAAAACCTAGCACTTCACAGGGTAGGGGCTATAGTTACTCTAGTCCCCTCCCCGAGCCACTATTACCACTTCAATTTTATCTTTCCATTTCATTTCCAACACCTGGGATAGCTTTTCTTTTAATCCTGACTGTGTTAAAACTTCAATGGTTATATTATGTTGATTTTTTTCAGTCTCTAAGATGAAGGGGGTTGTGTGTTTCGCTTAGTTGGCTACTTTTGTGGCATGAGAAACATTTAAGAATTTTTCAGTGTTTATTTAGCAGAAAGGTTGAGACCTGAATAAAACCGGAAAAAATACAGATAAAATAAAAAAAAAATAGTTGAATATGTCATTTTGTTCACTGGCCTGTCCCCTTCACCTCGAACAGAACACAGCACACAGTAACCACTCAAAATGTATGTGATGAGTGAATGAGTGAATGTTGGATGGCAGGGCTCAGCTCAGTCCTATGAAATCCAGTTCTGGATAAAACTATGCAGACTTCACTCTACAAAAGAAGAGCCCAGTAGTCATCCCATTTTCACCTCCTTGGAACAGAGCAGAAGGCACATATTCATAACTTTATCATAGCCCTTGGTAGTCTTTTTCTCTCATCCCAAGCATCTCTTTCTACCATGTATACTCCCTGAGAACAGACTCAATAAATATAATTTTCCACACTCAAGGGCTGTATTTCCAGTGGAATTTGGGCTCCCAACCATGTTATAGTGCCTGGTAAAGGCTGGAGTACTGGGCCCCTGCCCAGCTGGCCTGTTGCTTATCCATTCTGAATGGAAGAGGCCATTGACTTTCCATGCCTTAGTCCATGCACAGTTCCAGGAAAAGAGGATTAATTTGTAGTCATCAGATTTAGTGCTTTTGTATAACCATGAGAGCTAAATAAAAAATCTTCCCACCAGGCAGTTAGGAGCTTTCTGGAAACCTTGAAATGAAAAAGAATCGGACTGATTCTTAAGACTTCCAGCAAGCCACCTATATGCTGAAGGTGTCAGAGTTTTCTCACTCCTACCTGTGGGAGGAACTTTTGCCTCCAGTGATCCAAAGAACCAGGTAAAATATTTAAAACAACGAGATGAACATGATTTATTGTGTTTTACGTGTCACAAAGCATCCTGCACCATAAACGATGAGACGAACTCAAATTTTTGTCTTGGCTGTGCCACTCGCTAGTTTTATCCTTTAGGCAAGCCATTGGACCTCTTGGAATCTCAGTTTTCTCACCACAAAGTGAGGATAACAATGCTCAGTTTATGAAAGCAGTCATGAAAATTAAATAACATAATGGCCGTGAAACATTAGCACAGTGCCTTGCACAAAATAGACACTCCATAAATTTTAGTTACCTTTATTCCTGTCCCCTTTGCTACCCAGGAGAATGTTCAATATAGAGACAAATATTGTACAGAACTTCTTTGTAAGCTGTACGAACCACACTTCTCTAAAACCACAGACTTGTTCCTGAAAGTTACCTATACACTGAAGGCTTTATAAATCAAATTCTACTTTAAATATACAGAGGAGCTCTTTAACAGAGTCCCTTTTCCCTAAAAGTCATTGTGGGTTTGGCATCCTGTTCAGCCTGGCTGGGGCCAGGGGAGCTGAACTTTAATGACATGCAGATGTACCATTGTTCTATGGAAATAGTGTCTGGCTCCAGATGGGGTTTAGGAAAAAAGAGCGATGAGATTCCTATTGAGGAGAATGGGAATTCTGCCCCACTGAGCTGGCTGGTAAGGAGGAAGAATAACAGATGAGGCGTTTATGTGGGAAAATGCAGGTTAGGAGAAAGGAACTCTGGATCAACTGACAGCCTACTGGAAGAATAGTAAAAACAGATAAGAAAGCAAGTGCGCGCGCGCACACACACACACACACACACACACACACACAAGAGAAGAGACAATTAGGAAACACCCCCAGGATAATAATAGTGGTCATCATTAAAGGGCCTATTAAGAACCTGTTATGTTCAAGTTTTACAACATTTAACTTAGCCTCCCACTTTTCAACAATTTGGATATTGTACCCCCATTACTGATGGAAAAACTGAAGCTCTAGAATATTGCAGTCACTTAGCTATTAAGTGGTAGAAGCCAGGATTGAGATTCAGAATCTAACATTTTCATGTTCTTTCCATGTGGTGTAGATTCCACTGCAAAGAAAATGAGTGTCCCCAGCCCAGAGAAAGTTTTGCCCTGGTGATGCTGGTGAGGCCAGTGGTTGAGAAAAGAATGGCTTTTATGACTCAATGCCCATCCCTCAGTGGTTAGGGCACTGGCCACATACTCCAGGGCTGGCAAGTTCGAACCGAGCCTGGGCCTGCTAAACAACAATGACAACTATAACAACAACAACAAAAAAAGACAGGCATTGTGGTGGGTGCCTGTAATCCCAGCTTCTTGGGAGGCTGAGGCAAGAGAATTGTTTAAGCCTATGAGTTTGAGGTTGCTGTGAGCTGTGATGCCATGGCACTCTACTCTACCAAGGGCGACCTAAAGAGACTCTGTTTAAAAAAAAAATAGCTTTTACGCAAGGCTGAGGAAAGAAGATCCAAGATTGTGGGGAACCAACAATGGGTGCCCTTCCTCACATATGGTGCTGGGATCGGCAGCCTGTCCAATTGCAAACTCTTGGATGTGAGCTTAAACACAGAACTTGGCAGTCAGAGAGGGGAGGCTGGGAAAGGCTCGCTCTTTGCCAGGGTCGTGAGCCTTTGTCTTTGATCCTCACAAAGTTGACAGAAGACAATTACTCAAAGCACATAGTTGTAGAAACCCACCTGAGGGGTGTAGGTTCTCCATTTCATTGCAGGAGTTTGGTATGAAGAAATCCTGCAGTGAACTCTTTAAGAAAATCTAAATAACATCCCCTCTTCAATTTATCTTTCTGGTAAATCTGACTTATGTCATTTATTAGGTTTCTATACAGTAAAATGAAACCTTAAGGAATAGATTTCAAAATATTTAGGAAATGGCCTATTTTTTGGAATGATATTCAATACCAGGAAACTATGGTGTTGGGAAGATATTTGAATACCCCATAATGATTTGACTTATAACTGAAAATAAAATGTTAATTTAAAAAATTTTTTGGTACATCATTTTTATTTTGAAAACTTGAAATAAATTGCCATTCTGAATTTGGCAGCCTTTACCCTGGCAGGCCTGGAAAGAATGTGATATATATTTAATCACAAAGAATGCCACCCAGTGGTAACAGTGGTACTGGGGTTATGATTATGTTTTAATTTGTTTTGTGCTGAAAGGCATGACCATTTACAGAGCCGTCCTATAAAACATGTCATGTACTAGTCACCTCACGTTATCAGATGCTCCTGGGGGAATAGGCAGTGGAATTTCCCCCCAGTTCATGCTGTGTAATCTCTTCCTTGTGTATGTGAACGTCTCAAGATGTCAAATACCACATTAAAAATGAATGGAGTATTTGAGGGGTACTGCAAACCCTCCAGTGATCTTCTCCTTTGAACAAATAGCCTTTTATTGTGTAAAATAGAGAAACAACACAGAGTCTGGCATAAAGAGACTGGAAAACTGGCATTACACCACGAAAGAACCTGAACCTCAGCCTTTGACCTCAGGAGACATCCAAGTATTGCAAAAGAATCACTTTTTAAAGTTATATGGGAAATCTGGTGAACCAGAAGGTTCTTTATAATATGGAGTTTGGTGCTAAGTCTTACTCTCAGGTGGCACCCCAGTGAAGATCATTGTACTCACTGCTGGATCACGTATCCCAATTCCTCAACAGCATTCAGATTCCTCTTGGTGGGTCACAGTGTGAGACCAGTATTGATATTATCCCCAGGAATACTTATATCACCACTACTTGCTATTGCTGTGTTTCTTTTCAGCAGAGCTCTTTTCAGCAGTACCTTAAAAAGTAGAGACTCCTAATGTTGGAAGTCTCCTTAGAAATAGAATGCTCAGTACCACTCCCCTTCTTAAGAGACAAGGTCTCACTCTGCTGCCCAGGCTGGAGTGAAGTGGTTTTTCACAGGTGCCATCACAGTGCTCTGCAGCCTCCTCTAGGAATGCTCCCATCTCTGCCTCCTGACAGCTGAGGACTACAGGATCCGCTGTGCCCAGATTTTACTATCCTTTTCCATAGCCCTCTTCCTGTTGCTTGTGCTGCTGGCAGCCTCAACTGCACCTGAGTGAGTTTGTCCTTCTGACCTCCTCCAGCTTTGCCAAGGCTATGTGAGGGGAGAAAACGGCCTGATTTATTAAACATCTTCTGATGCTTAAACAGAGTCCTAAGGCTGATAGTTCTCTGGGGCTCATCAATTTCCATGGCTTTCTGGCTGTTTGGAAAATGGCTCCTTTGACAATCATGTAGATTTTTACAATTTCTATCTAAGGGTCTATCTTACATGTTGGGGGTGTTTTATTATTGTTGTTGTTGTTCTTGTTTTAGTCAACAAGCGATATGGGCAAACAACAAGGCTTTCATGATGTAAAATTATGAGTTTATTGAAACTATCAACTGACACTTAGATTTAAATTATTTATATTTTTCTACAAACTGTTGACAGTGATAATGGGACCAAGTCCACAGGCTGGCACAGGGAGGTAACTGACTCACCCGCTTTTCTTGCCCTCAGGAGGAGAAACAAAGTAGTGTCTTTGTCATGCTTGTTCCTTTCTGTATATTGACCACTTCCAGGTGCGTCACAACTATGGGAGAGAGAAAGAGAAGCAGTACACTGCTTTCTTCAAGTCTTGTATCCAAAGTGTGCCTAGATCCTGATAAAGGTTTACCTGTCTGAAAAGGCAGAATGTCCGGGGTCTATCCTAAGATGCTCAGTCATTCCCTGGCTCCTTAAGTGCCAGAAGTGGTGGAAACAAACACCAGACCTAAAACTTACCCATACAACTGATTTTGCTTGATCCTCCTGAGACTCAGCTTCTATCTAGGCTTCTTACTCATCTCCTGTGCTTTCTTCACTCACTGCTGCTTTCTGCTTATTCTCTGTTTGTGGGGCTTGGGCTTGACATCTCAGACACCCTATTTCTCCTCTGCCTCACTCACCCAGCCCCAGGTGATTTGCCTTCCCAGACCACTGACTTTCTCCTGAAAGAGATGACAAAATTGGCCTCTGACCTTCCTTGTTCTCCATATTACACACAGACTGTTATTCCCAAACTTGGTTCAGGCTGAGCCTTGAACAAGTAGTGAGCCTGGACACTACTTGAAAGGTGTGGTCCCTGACCAGAAGGGAGATTGAGAAACAAGCATAGTTTTCCATCGAAAGCTGAAGGGTGGCTTTTGGGGAGCCACCTACCTTTCTGCCCTCTCCATCCTTGTGACCCAGAAGTCTACTTCTGCTAGCTCTGCTTTAATCTCCTTCACAATTTCAGGGGGGAGAATTCTATACAAGAGAGATAACATTTTAGTTAGGGACGGGCCTGAGGAGAGGAAGAGGAGACCTAGATGGTATGTTTGGTGAACTGGTTTGACTACAACTCACATGTTTCCAGTTGGAGAGTTCCAGGTAGGAGGAATTTAAGTGAGGTAAAAATATTAATGATTATGATTATGATTGCTATTATTATTATTTTGAGATAGAGTCTCACTTTATCTCCCTGGGGAGAGTGCTGTGGTGTCATACCTCACAGCAACCTCAAACTCTTGGGCTTAAGCAATCCTCTTGCCTCAGCCTTCCGAATAGCTGGGACTATAGGTGCCCGCCACAATGCCCAGCTATTTTTAGACACGGGGTTCACTCTTGCTCAGGCTGGTCTCAAACTCATGAGTTCAGGCAATCCACCCACCTCAGGCTCCCAGAGTGCTAGGCCAGGCACGGTGGCTCACTCCTGTAACCATATTAAAGATTATTAATAAGGAATTTAGAATACAATGGTTAAAAAATCATTATACATACTTTACCATTACTGATTGTCATTTACTGAGAAAAATGTGTAAAGATCTCCCAGTGTGATTGATGATAGAATGCTCATTTTCCTTACAGTTCACTCAGTTACTGTTTTATTCATTTTAGGACCATTTTATTCATTGCATACAAGTCAAGAATTGTTACATTTTCCCTGTGAATTGACTTCTATCATCATATAGTGACTCTCTTATCTGGAATAATAAATGTTGCTTTTAAGTCTAGTTTGTACAATATTAATATTATATCACAGTTTTCTTTTGGTTTGTGTTTGTTCCACAGTTAAATATTCTTTGTTTCTAGAACATCTTAGAACTTTTCTTCCTGCCTCTCCAACCTATCTTCCTGGTGTCCTATTTCTTCTCCTTTTCCTCATGCTCCTGAGAACCCCCCAAACCCATGCCTTGGGCCTGTGGATGTAAGTGTGTGTACATGTATACACATACTAACTCACATGTGCTGCTCCATACTTTCCTCTTTAGGAGAGCTCATCTCATGGCTTTGAAGCTACACCTTCTCTCTCCTCATCCTCTTCCCTTCAAAGATGAACCACTTGCTTATATCCCCTACCTCATTTTCTTTTTCACTTGGGCTTGGAGCCTGGGGTCATCCTCTTTTCTCCTCTATTCTCTATGCTAAACTGTCATAAATGCCACGGCCCTGGCTGGAATGCCTTACAGCATCTCAGCAGTGAGCTCACAGGAAAAGGGCCAAGCCCAGAGTGCAGGCGGAAGGGAGAATTAATGCCATCCATCCTCTAGATTATCTACTGAAATGTTTTTTCTTACAAAATTCTTTTCTTATGAATTTCTGCTCCTTTGAAGCCTTGGATGACAATTATTATCTTGGAAAGCTTTCTGGTCTGAAGTCTCAAAATTCTCTATTAGGTTCCTTTCAGTGAAAGTGACATTCAGTGAAAATCTCTGGTAACATTTTCCTAGATGAGAAAAGGAATCAGAAATCACATAAAGATGTGGGGAAGACATGACTTCACAATGTGTAAAGCTTGTGAGAGGGGAGGGTAGGAAGCGCCTGTTTCATTGAGAACTTCTTTCTAACCAGAATCTTGTTCCCAAGTTCTCTCTGAAACTCAGGATAAACTTTAAAAAGGAAAAAGAAAAAAAAAAAGCATTGCTGGAAGATTTTCCATTATTTTTCTCTTTTCTGTGTGAGTGGCATGGATGAACGAGTTCCATGATTGAGTTGAGCTTCACATCTAACTATAGGCAATAGGTATGGAGGATTGCTATTGGTTGTCGCATAAAGAATTGAGTGGGGTTTGAGGTTTTAAACATTATTGTCTTTCTTTGTAGTAATAACCCTTCAATCCTCTGGGTTATCTCTCTAGACCATTGTCTTTCGACCTTTTTTTTTTTTTTTAATCTCATGGCACACTTGAATCTGTAGTTAAACTTCTACAGCACACTTACATTATGTTGATCAAAACAAAAGAGTAAAATAAAAAATATATACTTACTATGCTTTGAACTTCCTTTGAAAATAGTTTAATTAATGATCTTTAAAAACTTTTGTGGCACACTTACAATCTTCTCATGGTACATGGGTTGAAAATCACTGGTCCAAACTGATGTAAAATGCTCTGACTTCTGTGAGAAGTCTTTAGCTTTTAGAAATCCTCATCCAGCTTTTTTGTCACCTGGAGAATTGGATTCTGAGAAAATGCTCTTTCCTTTTACTGAACAGCGAACTGGGATCCCTTAAATGGAGTAGTGGGAGACAGTGTGAGGCAGATAGAATTTGCCATTCTGGCCACAGGAGAGTAAAGGAATTAGCACCCAATTCTCTAGAAGCTAGAGTTTCAGGGATCTGAGAGGCAAAAAGCATTCCTCAGTTTTTCATGACCCACTTAAACATTCTGTGCAAGTCATAATCATTTGAAGTTTTCTAAGAAAAGGAAAAAAAAAATCTAAATATAATCCTAAAAGGCAGCTAACCTGACAACAAAGCATACCTGGTTGCAGAGATTATTTCTCCGGAAATTGGCAAAATAGGTACTTCCTTGGCCACTACTAGCTACACCTGCTGCTACACCTTATTTCATGCTTTCTCTTTTTGGCATCACTGTTGGCCTTCCACGTGGGCTTCTCCAAGCATCACGCCCAGGGGCACACACATCCCACACCTCCCATCTGGAAAGCTCTGCTCTCTTCTCCTTAAGCCCTCTTCCCACCTGCCCTAAAAAGGCAACTAAAGACTACATCACAGGGATTCCCTCAATGCCAGCTCTTCCATTATGCCTGCAGCTCTTTCTCTGAAGCCTGTGGGGCTCTTTGACCTGTTAACAGCGCATCATGTCCAGTGTTCTCTAATGTGGGGAAGGCAGAAAAAGCAGGGCCAGCCTGGGTGTCCAGTGGTAGGGATGTATTTGTGCTGGTGCATTCACACTCTGCTACTTGGTCTGCTTTATGATGAGCACCTCCCACCTGCCATGGGAGGCTGATGATGCTGAAAAACCATGGAACAACATGAAGCTCAGCTCAGCTCAGCTGAGCTGACCAGGGGAAGCCTGCAGCAAACGATGTGTTGTTTCATCCATTCCTGCCCTTGTTCTTATGCATGCTTGAATTTTATCTTTTCTCCCTGGTGGCAAATGTTCCCATAGACTTTGTGCTTGCATATATTAGAGAATGTTACGTAGTCAAAAGAAAATATGAGCAGTTAACAATTATTGGGAGTGCCTGAAGCTGTAGGTGCTCTTTTAAGCACTTTGTGTGTATTAACTCATTTACTCCTTTTGACAATACTATGAGGTATTAGGCATTAATATTGCCTAATTGTGTGGATGATGAAATTAAAGCACAGAGAGGTTATATTACTTTTCCAGGGCCACATGGCTAGCAAATGCCAAAACTCAGGTTGTTGACCCTGAGCCTAGGCTTATCCTAGGCTTTGGACTCATAGAAGACATACATATAAGCCTTAATGACCATTGCTTGAACTCAGCAGTACAAACAATGAGGCAGTTCTTCTTATGTTTACATTAAATCCTATTTGAAGGAATGACTGGAGAAAATTCATAGAGCTTAGAAATTTAGCTATAGCTGTGACCTTAGAGGTAATGTCGTCAAGGCACTGGAGACCTTTAAGGGGTTAGATGAGAGTCTTCCATGCCTCATCTCCTGACCCGGATCTCTCTGTCACGGCTGTCAACAAGAGTGAACAAAGAGTGGCACTTGGATTGCGTTGTGTGTTCATGAAGTTCCAGGTGCCGATCAGAACTCCCACAAAGGGGCATTTTGCCCCTTAGAGATTTTCTTTATCCTATAGGGCAGGACTGTGGCTTTTAACAACTTTAGTTATTAAAAATATTAGAAGGTAAATACATAAAATCATTGAAACCTGTCTTATTTTATATTAAAGGGAAATATAAAAAACATAGATTAAGCAACTAACTTTTATTTAGAAACTGCCATATGATCTAACATAAAGTTTTCTCACTATCTGAATCTGAAACTTTCAGGATTATTTTACAAAGACCTAAAAAGGTAATTTGACATACTGATCTCTAAAAGTGTGAATTACCCTGGGGATTAGGAGGTGAGTTTCTGTAGTAATTAGGTGTGCCAGAAATAATTTCCTCCCTCCCTCTCCTTCTTTTCTTTTTTCTACATTTACTCGCATTGCTCTCGGTCTCTCATGTCCTTCTGTCAGGATTTCCTAATGTAATGAATTTCTCTTTCCTGCCCTAGAGAGTGCCGTTATTTCCATTTTCTCATGGAGCTGTAAGTGTGTGTGGTTTGTTGACCTTGCAGTATTTCAAAGAACTGTAAAATCTCAATTATCAGGAATGCCCAGGGAAAGGAGATTTTAATGGAATGGATTTTTCTCTTGAACTGAAGGTTAATCAGGACCCTTCTCTCCACTCCATTTCAACTTTATTGGTTGCAAAGTTTTTCCTAATCCATGAGTACATTCTCTGAAGTTTAATAGAATGAGAAAATTTTCTGGTGAAAAATACAAACTAACAATCCTTAGCCATGGGTTCAAGTCCTCATTCTTCTACATACCAGCTCTCAGATCTTAGGAGTTATGGATCTTCTCCAAGCTATCTGTATTTTGTTTTTGGTAGAGACAGGATCTCACTTTATTGTCCTCGGTAGAGTGCTGTAGTGTCATAGCTCACAGCAACCTCCAACTCCTGGGCTTAGGTGATTCTCTTGTCTCAGCCTCCCAAGTAGCTAGGACTACAGGCACCTGCCACAACACCTGGCTATTTTTTTGTTGCAGTTTGGCCGGGGCCAGGTTTGAACCCACTGCCCTCTGTATATGGGGCCGGCGCCCTACTCACTGAGCCACAGGTGCTGCCCAAGTAATCTGTAAAATGGAGATGGTAACACTTGCCCTGTCTACCTCACCAGGGCTGCTGAGTGTATCAGTCATATAAAGAGAGTGAGCATGAGAGAAAAACACAATTAAATTCAAGAAGGGCAGAGGGGTGGGGACTTGGTAAATCCCCACCTATCATTATAGGGGTATATGGTACGCTTCCAGGGTGAAGGCCTCAACTACAACTCAGACTTTGGACTTTACCTTACAAACCAAATAATGTGACCTAATTATATGTACCCTCCTATTAACAACAAAGAAAGGAAGGAAGGAAGGAAGGAAGGAAGGAAGGAAGGAAGGAAGGAAGGAAGGAAGGAAGGAAGGAAGGAAAGCTTTGTATAAATCCCAGGTTTTATTTTGGTGAATAATGGCAACTACTCAGGGGCCAGGTGCTCTATACACATTATTGTTATTTCTCCAACAAGCCTGCAGTGTCTATAGATGAGAAAAGTGAGGCTGAGTAAATAAGAGAGCTGCCCAAGATTACATAAATAGTAGTGGAACCAATTTCCTTTACAGAATATTGCTACTCTGATTAATCGAAAGTCTTTATTTTGAGTACCAGCTTTTGCAGATAAAGAGAGAAGAGAAGATTGGGTGGAAGTACACTGTCCTTAGGATGGATTGTTTTGCTTAGGGTTCTTTTAGTTATAATGATCAGAGACTTTCGGTTTCAGAAGGATTTCAGGGAAATCCAAAGACAGACGCTGAATTATAGTTGGGTCGTAAGGAAGTTATCGTGAATCAGGGCTGCTCTTCCCTCCCACCTCTCTTTCTTTCTCTTCCTCCTCCTCTCTCTCTGGTCGTACAGTCAAAACCTTCCTTATACTTGTGGCTTCTACTCTCTTTTCTCCATTGCCTTCTCCTTCATACCTATAGCTTGCATGTATCCCATGGATAGAGAGGAGATTCTGCCTCTCTATCATGGCAATTTTTGATATGTCCATTTGGCTTTTGTCACTGCTGCTCACTAGAATTCCCTAAAGTCTTGTGGTACAGATTCCTGAAAGAGGAACCTTATAGCTTAGCTCTTCTGTGCTGGTCAGATCCCAGGTCACTGACTGCTGACAAGCCCACAGATTGGTGGCCTTTGTATTAGGTTTCCTCCTGTGGTGCCGCCCACTTAGCAAAGTGGGAGGAGAAGCAATTAGGAGCTATGTGATGGTTGTGTCTGTTATAACTTTATGGGAGGCACTTTCACTCTGGTTTTACAAAAGTCCTTAATATTTTGTTACCTGTTCCTTTCTTTCAAAAATAATCTGCCTCTTCCCAAAATAATTCTCCCATAATTGGATCCCAGTTGATTCAGATTTTATGATATAGGCTCTAGGAGACATGGAACCTTGTTTTTAATCTAATTCACTATTACTGATGTCAGTTCTGTGGTCTAATATATCATTTATATGTGCTTGAAGGAGGTGATAGTAAGATGTGTCATGGTATTGAAATAAGTTTTTTTTCTATTAACAGAAGATGTCATGCTCCAGGATTATTATTGTAATATCTTCAATTAATTTTTTAAATCCTCAAAATAGGAAAATTAAGGGTTTCTGAGCCTTGTGAATACATGAAAGGTGAAAAGAGTGGTTTATTTTCCAAGAAAGTCTGAAGAATTTGAAGCTGAGAACAGGGCTCAGATTCGCTTTACTTTCCCAATGCTTCCTGGGTTTTTTTTTTTTTTTTTTTTTTTTTTTCTCTGCTGGTAAGTTTTGGTGGAAAAGCATTCTCGTTCTGTTTAATCTGTGTATCTGTTTTACTCACAAACTTTTTTCTTTTATCATAGCTGATGGTAAGTGAAAATAGGTATCACTTGACTCAGCATAAAATGTGATGTGTGATGGGCAATTCCTGTTTAAATTCTGAACCAGAAGTGGTACAAAAACCTACTTAATATCTATATCGACCTTGACTGTCATCATGAAATGGATTACCATACATCTACACCATCGTGTTGGGTTTGATAGCTGACACTTAGTAAATTTGGATTCATGGATTAACGTCTGAGATTTATATGCCTTTTGAAGAGAAAGTATTCATCACTAGGGACTATTTTTTCTAGTTTTGATATGGGTCACTTGTGTTTCTAAATCTTACTTTAAAAAATTTTATCCATGAACTATAGGCCTTCACTTTATTAGTGAAATGCCCAATTCTTTAGATGTAACTGTTAGATCAAACCCAACACGATGGTGTAGATGTATGGTAATCCATTTCATGATGACAGTCAAGGTCGATACAGATATTAAGTAGGTTTTGTACCACTTCTGGCTGTATTGTGAAGCATGGACTCATGCATCAAGGCCTAACTCTGCACCCCTTGCAGAGTGCCTGGTACAGAAGAACTTACATGGAGTTGAAGAACCTCCTCCATGATGGGCTGGTGCCAGGCTCTGGTGCAGGCCCTCTTATTACTCTGCATGCTACCTACTCTCTTGTATGGAGAGAGATTAACTTTCTGTTCTCTCTGTACTTATACTCAGCACAAAACACCTTGGTCACCAAAATGTATGGAGTTAGCTTAGACCCCTCAGGTTAGGGGCTCAGCCCCTCAAGACTGTCCACCTCTTCAGATGCCAGTTACACATAGTAGTTTCCCACAACTCTGTCAGACTTGGCTGTAAGTTGACCTCTCATGCTCATGAAAGTGCTTTACTTACTATTACCCATTTATTATAAAAGGATGCAACTCAAGAATAGTCAGATGGAAGAGATGCCCAGGCCACAGCAACAGGGAGGGGGAAAGGTGCTCCAGGCCCTCTCTGGAGGCCACCCTCCAGGGACCTCCATGTGCTCAGCAGCCTGGAAGCTCTCCAGACTCTGTCATATATTGTTTAATGGAGGCTTCATTACCTCACAAGTGTGACTGATTAAATCATGGTCATTAGTGATTTTTAAATTTTTTTAAATTAATGCATAAAAATTGTACATATTTATGGAGTACAATGTGATATTTCAATTTATGTATATAGTGTATAATAATCAAATTATCCTCTTTATCCCCTCAAATATCTATCATTTCTTTGTGTTGGGAACATTTAAAATCCTCTCATCTAGCTATTTGAAAATATATAGTAACTTATTGTTAACTGTAGTCACCCTACAGAGCTACAGAACATTAGGACTTATTCCTCCTTTATAGCTATAGTTTTGTATCTATTAACTTCTCCTTCTTTCCACTTTCCTTCCCCCTACCCACCCAGTAACAACTGCCCAACTCTGTATTTCTATAACTTTTTTAGCTTTCACATATGAGTGAGAGTATACAGTATTTATCTTTCTGTTCCTGGCTTAATTAACATAATGTCCTCTAGGCTCATCATATTATTGTGAATGAGAGTATTTTATTCTTTTATTTTATTTTCTTTTATTCTTGAAATTTACAGATTCAATCCAATGCCTATCAAGATACCAATGACACTCTTCACTTAATTAGAAAAAATGACATTTTTAAAAATAGTATTTCATAATGTATATGAAGCACATTTTCTTTATCCATTCATCTGTTGATGGGCACTTAGGTTGATTCCATATCTTAGCTGGTGTGGGTAGTGCTGCAGTAAACATGGAAATGAAGGTATGTTTTTGACATACTGATTTCTATTTCTATCCTTTGGATATATGTCCAGCAGTGGGGTTGCTGGATTATATACTAGTTCTATTTTTAGCTTTTTTGAAACTTCCATACTGTTTTCCATAATGGCTATACTAATTTACATTTCTACCAACAGTGTATGAATTCACTTTTCTCTGCATTTTCACCAGCATTTGTTATTTTCTTTTATCATGTTAATAATAGTTGTTTTATCTTGGCAACTCATTGTGGTTTTGATTTGCCTATGGTTCATAATGCGTCTTTTTTTTTTTTTTTTTAGAGACAGAGTCTCACTTTATCGCCCTCAGTAGAGTGCTGTGGCATCACAGCTCACAGCAACCTCCAACTCCTGGGCTTAGGCGATTCTCTTGCCTCAGCCTCCCTGGGACCGCCACCCTCGTTATATGGGGCCGGCACCCTACCCACTGAGCCACAGGCACCACCCATGTTTTTTTTTTTTTTTAATGTACTTAGTGGCCATTTGTATGTCTTCTTTTAGGAAATGCCTAGATAATTTGCCCATTTTATTTATTTGTTTGTTTACTTATTTATTGCTATTGCATTTGAGTTCCCTGTATATTCTGGATAGTAATCTCTTGTCAGATGAATAGTGTGCTAAATTTTTCCTAGTCTGAAATTATCCCTTTGTACCGTTGCTTATTTCCTTTGTTGTGCAAAAGTGTTTCAGTTTGGCATAATTGCATTTGTCTATTCTTCTTTTGTTGTCTCTGCTTTTTTTTTTTTTTTTTTTTTGAGACAGTCTCAGTTGGTCACCCTCAGTAGAGTGCTGTGACATCACAGCTTACAGCAACCTCAAACCCTCAAACTCTTGGGCTTAAGTGATTCTCTTGCTCAGCCTCCCAAGTAGCTGGGACTATAGGTGCCCACTACAATACCTGGCTATTTTTTGGCTGTAGTTGTCACTATTGTTTGGCAGGCCTGGGCTGGGTTTGAATCTGCCAGCTCCGGTGGATGTGGCTGGCACCTAGCTGCTGAGCTGCAGGCCCTGAGCCTTTTTATAAACTTTTTTTCGAGACAAAGTCTCATTATGTCACCCTCAGTAGAGTGTTGTGGTATCACAGTTCACAGTAACCTCAAACTCTTGGACTTAAGCAATTCTCTTGCTTCAGCCTCCCAAGTAGCTGGGTCTACAGGCACCCACCACAACGCCCAGTTGTGTTTTGATTGCAGTTGTTTTTTGTTTAGCAGGCCTAGGCTAGGCTTGATGTTGTCTCTGCTTTTGAGGTCTTATTTATAAAATCTTTACCCAGACGAATGTCATGAAGCATTTATTCCATGTTTTCTTGTAATAGTTCATAGTTTTGGATCTTATACATTTAAGTCTTTAATCCATTTTGAATTGATTTTTGTATATAGTGAAAGATAAGTGTATAGTTTTATTATTCTGCGTATGGATGTCCAATTTTCCTAGCACCATTCACCGAAGAAAGTGTCCTTTCTGTATTGTATGTCTTTGCTGCCTTTGTTGAAAATTGGGTGGGCTTAAATAAGTGCATTTACTTTTGGATCATCTATTCTGTTCCATTGGTCTATGTATCTGTTCTTATACCATGCTGTTTTTGTTACTAAAGCTTTGTATTGTATTTTGAAGTTAGGTAGTATGATGCCTCCAGCTTTGTTCTTTTTGCTTAAGATTGCCTTGGCTATTTGGAGTCTCTTATAGTTCAATATGAATTTTAAGATTTTTTTTTCTAATTAAGTGAAGAGTGTCATTGGTATCTTGATAGGTATTGGATTGAATCCGTAGATCGCTTTGAATAGTATGGTCATTTTAACAATATTAATTCTTCCAATCGATGGAAGGTAATATCTTTTTATGATTTTGTGTCCTCCTCAATATCTTTCATCAGTATTTTATAGTTTTCACCTTTTTGGTTAAATTTATTACTAGGTATTTAATTTTTTTTAGCTACTGTACATGTAAATAAAATTATTTTCTTGATTTATTTTTCAGCTAGTTCCTTATTGGTGTATAGAAACACTACTGATATTTGTATGTTGACTTTGTGTCCTGCAACTTTACTGAATTCATGTATAAGTACTAAAAGATTTTTGGTAAAGTCTTTTGGGTTTTCTATATGTAAGATCGTGTTGTCCGCAAACAGGGACAATTTGGTTTCCTCCTTTCCAACGGGTATGCCCTTTATTTCTTTCCCTTACCTAATTGCTCTGAATAAGAGTGGTAAAAGTAAGCATCATTGTCTTGTTCCAGTTCTTAGAGGAAAAGCTTTCAACTTTTTCCCACTCAGTTATTATTAACAGTGGGTTTGTTGTAAATGATCTTCATTGTGTTGAGGTATGTTCCTTTTGTACCTAATTTCTTGAGAATTTCTATTATGAAGAGATGTTAAATTTTATCAAATGCTTTTTCTGTGTCTATAAGATGATTATATGGTTTTGTCCTTTATTAAGGTGATGTATCACATTTATTGATTTGCGTATGTCAAATCATTCTTGCACCCCTGGATAAATTCCTCTTGATCATGATGTATAATCTTTTGATATGCTGTTGAATTCAGTTTTCTATTACTTAATTGAGGAATTTTGCATCTATGTTCACCAGAGATATTGGCCCAGAGTATTCTTTCTTTGTTTTGTCCTTGTCTGGTTTTGGTATCAGGGTATGGCTGGTCTTACAAGATGAGTTTGAAAGTAGCCATTAAAAATTCTCTTTTCTGAAGATATTTAGATTAGTTCTTTTTTTACTGCCTGCTTCAGTTTGATTGTGTTAGTCATTTACAATACAATTAGGTTCATTTGTCATTTTGTTCATTGGTGTTCTACTTGAGGTTGCCATGCCACCCAACCTTGAGGTTGATTTTTAATTATTTACTTAATTTTTTTGTATATGAAACATTACCATGTTTCCAAAATTAGAGATATGCAAAATTGGTATTCCCAGAGAGCATCACTTCTCCATTCAGCTTTGTTCCCACTCTTACCCACACTTCCTAGTAGCCAATGGCCTTAGCTTCTGGCTTTTGCTTCCAATATTTCCTTTGCATTTATACAAATAGCTAGATACAAGTATATTTTCTTATACTCCTTCTTTTATGCACAAGGGTATCACTATAGAAACTCCTTACTTTTTGCACTTTGCTTTAAAAAAAAGAAAAATTAATGGTATATCCTGAAAATCACAGGCATCTTCCATAGTCTTTTCATTGCTACATAGTGCATCATTGTACAAATGTATCACAGTTCATTCAACCACTCTCCTATGTATGATAATTTTGGTTGTTTCCAATTTTTTTTCAATTATAAACAATGCTACAATGACTTGCCTTGGGTATATTTGCATGTGTATGTGTGGGGGTGGGTGTACGTTGAGGGGATGTTATCGCAGAGTAGATTCCTAGAGTGAGATTGCTTAATCAAAAGGTAAGTGCATATGTAGTTTTGTTAAGTTATTGCCAAAGTTCCTTACAGAATTCTTCTTAATCAAAAGGTAAGTGCATATGTAGTTTTGTTAAGTTATTGCCAAAATTCCTTACAGAAGGCTTCTACCAGTTTGCATTTCCACCAGTATTATATAAAAGTTCTTGTTTCCCTCTAGTCCCCCAGGAGAATGTGCTGTCACACATTCTCTTATAATCACTTATAGTCTTCTTCTTCAAGAATTATAATTTCTTGTAATCTAAGAGGTACAACATAGTATCACAGTATTGCTTTAATTTTATTTCTCTAATTATGAACCTTTTTCTATGTTTTTTAAAAAAAAATTTTAGTTCATATCCTTTTCCTTTAGTTCATGTCCTTTGTCCCACAGTACTTCATGATATATTTTCTCCAAGTTTGTTAGTTGTCTTTTGACTTTGTTTCTGTTATGAAGTTTTTAAAATTTTTCAAAGTCAAATTTATCAGTTTTTTCTTTTATTGCTTCTGGATTTTGAAGAGGAATCCTTCTTGCTCATGCTTTCTTGTAGTACTTATGTGATTTCTCGATTTCTTTTCTTTTCCTTTTTTTTTCCATTTAGGTTCCTAATCCACTTGAAGGATATTTTTGTATATGGTGTAAGTTACAGTTCCAATTTTACCTTCTCCCAATGGTTACCCACTTATTTGAGCATCATTAATTACAATGATTTAAGATGCCACCTTTATCATATACTATATTTACATTTCAACTTGTGTTTATTTCTAAGCTTCTAATTCTATTCCACTTGTCTTTTTGTCTATTCTTACACTAGCATAACTCAGTCTTTATTATAGAAAATTTGTAATATGTTTTAATGTCTGATTGGCTATTCCTACCTTCTTCCCTAATTGGTTTTTCTTTTTGTTGTTTTCCTAGCTATCGTTGCATGTTTGTTTTTCCATATAAACTATAATATCAACTTGTCTAACTTCATGAAGAAGTTTGTTGGTATTTTCACTGAGATTGTCCTAAATATATAAATTAATTTAGGGAGAACTGACATGTTTACAATGTTCTGTTGTTTTATCCAAGAACGGAAGATGTCTTTCCATTTGTTCAAGACTATTCTACTTGTCTATTCTTGATACTTGCATCTTTCAGAAATGTTTCTTGTCTATTCTTGACACTTTATTCTTCCATATGCATTAGAATTAAGTTGTCAAGTTCTGTTAAAAACCCTGTTAATTGGAATTGCACTAAATTTATAGATTAATTTGAGGATAACTGAAATCTTTATGGTTTTGAATGCTCCAATTCATGAATAAATATGTACTTTCATTTATTTAGCTTTTCTTTTAATCTATCAATATATTTAAATTTTTTTTCATAAAGTCTTACACATCTATTGTTGGTTTATTCCTAGGCCCTTATTTGCATTTGTTCTTTGTCGCTGCTATTTAAATGAAACCTATTTTAGAATTACATTTTCTAATTGTTTGAGGCTGATATATAAGACTGCTACATGTATATGCATGTTGACATTTTTTTTTTATTAATATTAAATCATAGCTGTGTACATTAATGCGATCATGGGGCACCATACACTGGTTTTATACACAGTTTGACACATTTTCATCACACTGGTTGACATAGCCTTCCTGGCATTTTCTTAGCTATTGTGTTAAGACAATTATATTCTACATTTACTAAGTTTCACATGTACCCTTGTAAGATGCACCACAGGTGTAATCCCACCAATCACTCTCTCTCCGCCCATCCTCCCCCCTCCCTCCCCTCTCTCCCCCTTCCCCATATTCTTAGGTTATAACTGGGTTATGGCTTTCATATGAAAGCTATATTTCATATGAAATTAGTTTCATAGTAGGGCTGAGTACATTGGATACTTTTTCTTCCATTCTTGAGATACTTTACTAAGAAGAATATGTTCCAGCTCCATCCATGTAAACACAAAAGAGGTAAAGTCTCCATCTTTCTTTAAGGCTGCATAATATTCCATGGTGTACATA
>CAUYPK010125403.1:0-19040 GCA_963574355.1 Loris lydekkerianus | reverse complement strand
TAAAACCTGAACTTAAAATAAAAAACTTTGCTATACACCATATCAGAGTGTATGGCCTGTTTCTTGATTTAATAATTACAGGAGCGAGTTTTACACCTACAGCAAAGCTTCTGCTCATTCGCGTCTCCGGTCACGCAACAGATACTGTTTGCTGATAGATCATCCCTGCTCTCAATTTAAAATGCCATGTTTATTAATAGTAAATACTTGGCTGGGCGTGGTGGCTCACACCTGTAATCCTAGCACTCTGGGAGGTGGAGGTGGGAGCATCCCTTGAGGTCAGGAGTTCCAGACCAGCCTGAGCAAGAGGAAGACTATCTCTACTAAAAATAGAAAAATTAGCCAGGTGTTGTGGCTGGGGCCTATAGTCCCAGCTACTTGGGAGGTTGAAGCAGGAGGATCTCTTGTGTCCAGGAGTTTGAAGTTGCTGTGAGCTACAAGGATGCCACAGCACTCTACCCAGGATAACAAAATAACAACAACAATAATAAAAAGTAAATAAATAGTAAATACACTTGGATCTGCTGTGTTTTTTTTTTTTTTAACAGACTTAATTCACTTTATTATTCTTGTATAAAAACACTATGTTGTAGCCACAGCTGGAGCCTGGGTCCTCTGCACAGAGACTCTGCTGTGGGTCTTGACAAGATGGTCAGTGAATTCTTGGTAAGGAGACTTGATGAACACCGTCTCTTTCCAGAGGTCAGGAGTGAGATAGCTATAGGTCTTAGAAATGGCATCAAAAGTGGCCTTGGCTAGAGAACAGAAAATAGGATTGGTGGTATGACCTGAGACAAAGCCTTGACCCCAGGACCTGAAGATGTTGCACTCCCAGGAACAGAGAGGCCACCGTGGGTGATTCTGTCATGTACTAGGAGAGCCTTCCTTTCTTCCCCGGAAACACCAAGCACACACTGCATCTGTGTGATCAGGCGGAGCTGGGAGAGATCATGGCTGATCCTGTGTGTCAATCACCTACCGAAGTTGCCCAGGGAGGCAGTGCAGCCCCTGGCTGAAGTGTAGTAGTCATGGATCCCAGCCGTCATTAGCTGATTCTTAGGCACAGGCGCTGAGACAATGTCAGTTCCTCTAGGAGTGGGAATGAGATGCACCAGCACAGAGCTACGGTGGCCTGTCACCTTGCAAGGAACAGTGTTAGGCTTGCCAATCTTATTCCCCCAGTAGCCTCTCCGCACTGGGACAGTAGAGAGCTTGGCCAGGATGATGGCCCCTCGGATGGCAGTGGCTACTTCCTTGCAACACTTAACACCCAGACTGACGTGGCCACTGTAATCCCTAATGGCAACAAACACCTTGAACCTGGTCTGCTGGCCAGCACACATCTGTTTTTGCACTGGCATAATCTTCAAAACCTCATCCTTCAGAGATGCCCCCAAGAAAAAACTCAGTGATCTCAGATTCCTTAATGGGCAGGGAGAAAAGATAGAGGTCCTCCAGGGACTTGATCTTCATGTACTTGACCAGGCGGCCCAGCTTGGTGACGGACATCCACTCTTTGTCCTCGGCCTTGACTTAGTGAGCTCTGCAGTCTCGGCCCCAACCCTGATCACAGCCGTGACCCTGGCCCTGAATGCCGCTGCTGAAGTGTAGGATAATATTTAGAAATAAACATATCCTACATCAAGCACATAAAGTGCACTCAGTGTGAGTTTAAAATGGCTTGCTATTCTTCCAGAGGCTTAAGGGACCTGGGCCCCCCTGGGACACACACAGAGTTGGCTTGCCTGGAGTTAAAAATTCCACAAGGCCATTCGCTGAAGCTGTGTGCCCGTGAAGCCTGAGATCAAAGGGCATGCTGCCCTTCCCCAGAGATACGGGCCAGAGGTTGACGTATGTTAACAACATATTGTCAGAGTCTATAGGTGCTCTGCCCTGAGGAAAGACACAGTCTTTACTTCATACTGAGTAAACTGAGTGAATGCTTGAAGATACTCTTCCATTAACTCTGTTCCTCTGTGGCTACTTTCTTCTTTATAATCTCTATTTAGATACCTGCCCAGAGATTAGTCAGTGTCTAGAAGATGTTTACTGCAAAAGTGATTGTGTTGATATGGTAACAGGATATTTCCTTTCAAGTTAATTTCAGTTAGGAACTAACAGATAATAAATTAAGTGTGTACATGACTAGAAAGGTATAAAATAAAAACCTTGAATAAAGAATTTCGCTACACGCCATCCCATCCCGTGTAGTCTGTTTCTTGACTTAATAATTGCAGGAGCAAGTTTACACCCGTGGCAAAGCTGCTGTTTGTTCATGTCTCCAGTCACACAACATGAAGCCTCCACAGAAACCACCATGGCCTCCCATTCCAGGGCCCCGGGGCCTCCAGAACCTCCAGCTGCACTGGTGTCATCTGCCATTTGGTGTTTTCCTTGGAAAAGAAGGGATTTGCTCTGGTTTTATCTTCTTTCCCAGCCATGGGAACAGCTGAATAGCTGGATACTTAGTAGTAGTATCATTTTTTTCTGTTTTGTACACTATAATGCTGACATATTTCTCTCTCTCTCTCTCATCCTTTTCTCTTTCTTTCTCTTTTCCTCAAAGATATGTTGAATTCTCATTATGTTCACCAAGCCAGCTATCTTTTTCCACAAATTATTTATGTTTGGGTCTAGTGAGACTACTCTTGATTTTAATATTGGAGTCATGTTTACTTGGTGAGAGGATGCAGCAATGAGGGTATTCAAGCTAATGGCAAGTTAGCTCAATACTATCCAATAATTCAGTAGAGAGAAATGGCTACTTTTTCAAAATAGAGATCAATTTGTAAATTGCCTTTCTTAGACTACAAGTCTGTAGGTGGCCCCAACAGAATTATGAACCATTTACAATAGTTCTTAGTAGTAAATGACTTATTCAGACAAACTATTGGTTCCTACATTTTTAGACTTAACTAGACTTAAGGACTAAATAGGCTTAACTTTGAATAAAAAAGACGGGTGAAAAGGAAGCATTAATCCTACTCGTGGGAAAGTAACATTAACATGATTTCTGTCTCATTTTTCAAAGTAGCCATTTGCCCGTGATTTTACCACTGTAAGTAAACATCAAGAGAAAGAACAAACACGATACCTTGTGAACTCAATTTTGTAGTAGAAATGAGAGTCAGAAATAAAATTCTTAGGACCTGAGAGGAACGCAGCTATTTGGAATGAGAGGGAGATGGAGAAATGGCTGGTTTAGCAATCCCTGCCCTCCTAAAGTAACATCTCTCCACGTTGCTTTTGTCTTTTGAAAGATTTTGCTTTAGTTTATTTAATGGTAGGATCCTTATATAGGATGTTCACGTAACTTGGTTGAAGTAATGGGCAAGAACACTTTGCAAAAGTTAACATGCTTTGTAAATGTAAGGTGTTAAAATGATTGCTTTTCTGAAAATATTAATATAAAGAAGACTGAAAAAAAAAATAAGGTCATTATCTACTGAAAACTGTTTGTTGATAGTGGGACTTTGAAAAAAAACTTCATTTCCCCTCAAATAACAACTATTAACATTTTGGTACAAATTTTTACAGTCACAGCTTATAAAACAAAACCCGTCATTACAGGGATATAATAAGGAGTTTCTTTTCCCCAGTTCTTTGGGTCTGGCCCAAGGACTGGGTGAGCAGCTGTTTTGCAAAAACTGGCCACTCTCCTTTCCCCCTTTCATGATTTCTGCCCAATTTGCCAGCAAATTAATAAGGCTTAAGGTCATTCAGTCTTTTAGTTAGAAATTAATAAACTCAAGTTTCATAAAAATTGTTTAGGAGTTTCTGGTATGTGGATTCGTGGTTTAAGAACACCATATGCTTTGCAAGCAAGGCTTCTGGACTCTGGCTTTCCCCACTGCCCAGTTAAATGTGGCCTTGTGATCCCATGGCCTTGTCTTCTTCTTTGTACTCTGGTGTCATCTGTTAAGGACGTGTGTTAAGGACACTGAAGGCCAACCTCTAATCTTACTTTCTGGTAAACAAATAGCACACATGGCCAGAATGAAACCAAATAGCTCGATGCTGTGCAATCAGGTGGCTCCAGTGAGGGTCCTTGGAGGAGGGAGGAGAGAACAGCACGCTGATTTTTTTTTGGTTGACTTCAGGTTCAAGTAATTGGCGTGGCATGATTCCTGCCTTTGTAAGGTCCAGCATTTTCAAAACCACTCGGCTCAATGGAATCTAATCCCTGCTTCTTCACAAACTAGCCAGTGGGCAATGGTAAATCAGGTAGCTTCTGGGTTAGTGGCCCCTTTCGTTCATCATGGGGATAGTAATGTGTGTGTTATGCCCATTTCATGGTGTTATTCTGAAATTTGTGTATGACAATAAATGTGCTAGGGCTGTGTAAAGTACACAACACTCTGAATTCTTTAAGGCTCTCTTTGACTCATTCACTCTGAAGTTAAAAAAAAGAAAGAAAGAAAGAAAGAAAGAAAGCCAAATGTTTTGAAAACCAGAGGTTGAAGCTAGGATTTTATTTCTACTTGCTCTGTTCTTCACTCAACTCTGCAGTAAATGCCTGGCAAGAAAACGTCTGGAGAACCACTCATCTCTCAGCTTGTAGGACCAAACGGTGATAAGGGATGGTGGGCACAGTAGCCTGGTGTCCAAAACACCCCATTTGCCCTGCTTCTCCCTTCTTATGCTTCCAACGCCACCCATCCGTCCCCACCAGCAGATAGGATGTCCCCTTCTGGGGTTAGTGGGAGTGAACTCATCTGGAGCCTAGAGCTTTTGTGTGCGTCTCTGTGATGGGAAAAGGGCACAGCAGGAGCGACTTGAGGGTGTCAGAAGTTACCTAGGCAAGGTGGCTCCGCGAAGGCACAGGTAGAGCCCCCGGGAGGTTTTGCGTGTCTCCCCGGAAAGTGGGATATTGACACTTAGGGGCCCACTGGGGGTCAAAATAGGGGTATGCTGATAAATACTTAACAACTGGCTTAGTGAGAGAAGGGACATAAATAAAGCCCAGATTTGTAGTATTTGCCAAATTCTCTAGTGTAAATATTCTCACCATGGCTGAGATGAGAATGTGGACTTGGGAGAGATGTGTAGTCACACACCATGTGTAACAGTTCCATCCTAGGGATTCAATAGACACATATAGCAGCAGGTCATTGATTAGAGGAAGTATAATGAAATAATTAGGAAGGGATGAAGTTTAAGTATTGATTGCTTTTGTATTGTTTTAATTGTATGCCTGCATAATTTAATTTTTAACAATGACCATGTCCAACAAGCATCTTGCAAAATTCCTGAGATTTTGACACTTAGCTCTCATGAGCCAGCCAAGCTGGCTGCGGCATACCACTGAGCCCGAAGGAGAAGAGGGCAGTGCTCAGAGTGTGGATGGAACATCTAGCCCAGCATTTTTCAACCTTTTTTTTATCTCCTGGCACACTTGAACTTGTAGTTAAATTTCCACGCACACTTAAATTATGTTGGTTTTTAAAAAGTGAAAAAAGGATATACTTACTGTACTTTGAACTTCTTCCAAAAATAATTTGATTAACGGTCTTTAAAAATTGTCATGGCACACCTAAGACCCTCTCAAGATGCACTAGTGTGCCACAGCACAGCAGTTGAAAATCACTAACCTAACCTCTACCCAGAGTGTGAGTCTCCACCTTCAATTCCATCTCCTCTCCTGACAGGAGAAGAGCCCTAAAACAGATCTCAGACAAACAATGGGGCTTCTTAAACTAACAATTTCAACAATGACAACAAAACACAAAAAACAAAAACCTTCACATTCCTCACATAAAATTTCCATCTTATCTCATGGTCTGTATCACCTGCACCTAGGATATGGCAGGTTAGGGAGGGAAAGTTACAGAAAGGGTGAGTTTTGAGATATAAAGCCCTTGAACAATGTCAAAACAGATGGGATACTATTATAGAAGGTTCTGGAAGCCAGATGTGGCATTTGGATGCCAAGTGGTAAGGCTGGGGAGAAAAAGTAGAAAAGATGGAAGGAAACCAACTTTCTGTATTTCACAGTTCTGCCCTGGGCCAGTCCTGGCACAGTTCTTTTTTAAATTTTTTTGGAGACTGTGTATCTCTCTGTTGCCCCAGGTAGAGTGCCATCACATCATCATAGCTCACAGCAACCTAACACTCTTGGGCTTGAGCAATTCTCTTGCCTTAGCCTCCCAAGTAGCTGGAACTACAGGCGTGTGCCATGACGCCCAGCTAGTTTTTCTATTTTTAGTAGAGACAGGGTCTGACTCTTTCTCAGGCTGGTCTTGAACTCCTGACCTCAAGCTGTCCACCTGCCTCAGCCTCCTAGAGTGCTAGCATGAGCCACTGTGCCCATGTTCTTGAAGAACAATGTTCCCTTGTGAACAGATTCTTCTGGTAAAGAAGCAAAGCCTTCTTTGGTCATAGAAACACATCTGATAAAATAGGTCTCCCAGAATTCAGGCCACAAGTCATCCTCAGTGCCATAATGGGACACAAAATGAGAAGAGCCCAAGGCCTAGGTGCTGCTAAGCCCTCCCCCACCAAGCACCCACAGACAGGAAAACAACCAAATGCCATTTCAGTCCAGTATCAGTTCAATCTACTTCTTCTTGAGTGAGAGCAGAGTTAGAAATCTAGTTTTAAAAATAACATTGTGATCTGTGGCCTGGATAATCACACCTATCGAAAGCCAGGTTAAAGTGGTGAGGCAAGGAAATGAACACTACCTTGTGTGTACATGCAGCAGTAACTTTCCCATCTTTATATATTTTTTTCCAAGGCAGCAGATGCAACTCTAGAGTGGGGGGAAGGGGAGGGCAGGGCACCCAACCTGCTGAGAACCTACCAGGACCTGCCAGGACACAGGTGCTGTGGGCAGCCCCTTCCCCTGGTTACCTGATGCAGTGCTCACACCTCAGAGGTGTGCAGAGAGAGGCTGAGCGACAAACCCAGAGTCAGACAGCCAGGAAGAGATGGAACTGTGCTTTATACTGATCTCTTGAACACTAAAGACCTCTCCCTTTCCCTCATTGCTAATCACACCCTTGCCGATCAGACCAAAGATGGCCGGAAAAGCTGGAACATTCCCATTTGAGCCACCAGGCACTAAAATGGTCCCAGTATGGAGAAGCATCTACAACTATTTGTTGAATGTAGTGAATTCAAAGCAAAGATTTACTATCGGAATGCTTGACTTGGAGCACCTCAGTCAGGAAGAGACTCCACAACCATCCTAGATCCAGGGATATGGCTGTTAAGAGTCAAGACATAAAACAGCCACTAATCCCGGTGCCTGTATTAAGGGTTATGGATTTATTCCTAACTGTGGCGCTGCTTGGCTGCATTTCTTAGCCTGTTTTGAATCCAGATGGCCTTTAAGGATGAAGGTGCATTGGGTTGTATACCAGACCCTGTCTATCTTTGGGTTTGTGGCTAAGGAGTGCTTAACACTTTGAGAAAAACCCAGTAGAGGAAAAGCTAGATTTACAAAGAGAGAGCTCGCAGAGGGCAATGTTTGCACTACAAAATTGTTTATCCTGGTGTTTGTTTATATTGTTCCATTTTTAGATTGTGCTTCAAATATGAATCAATGCTCCCAGGCTGCCTTGTACCCCACTTTCCAGTGGCACGTGGAAACTGAGGCCGCAGCAGAGACCATCCACACCTGCCCCTTCCGGGCAAGGTGGCCCTCAGCTCTGCCAGCTGGCGGCCTCCTTTCTTTTCGCCAGGAAGGGAAATGTCCCCTCCCTGTAGTCCCTGCCAGTCTGGTGGAGGAATAAGCTGGCAGCTTCTGAGAAGGAAGATTTGAGTGGAAGGATGTCGACTGGGGGAAGCTAAGAGGATGAGTAAAAGGGATTGGCACATCTGCTAGGAATGTCACCTCAAACCCAGGCAACACCCAGCCCGTGAGTGCGGCCCACCTTGCAGGACGACGTGCCCGCCGTGTGTGGGATCATCTGGAGGGAGAGAGAAAGGCGGTCCCCGTACCGAGCTCCCGGCCGCTCAGCTGGCTTCCCCCGCGCGCGGTGGTAAACTGAGCCGAGTGTTGGAGGACGAGGAAGTGCAGTGGAATGCGAGAATCCTCCCTGCTGACGTCAAGCCAGCCTTTCATTTTATTTATACCCATGACATTGTGACACAGGAGCTAATTTTCCGTTGTATTTTTTTCTCTGTTAGAAACCAAGCGATGACAAGTGAATTTGTGGCTGAGCCTGGAGAGCGATATTTTAAATTTGAAGCCAGGGACCATGCGAGATTCTGCCCCCATCTGCGTCTTCCCAGTTGCTCCTCTTCCTTGGAATGGCTAAACTCGCCACCAGAAAGGGCAAAGGAGTAACACCCAGCAGGGCACAGCTGTCCACGGAGCCGGAGCTGGACGCATCCAGTTGCCCACTCCTCGCTCGCTCGTGACAGTCTGTTCCTTCCCAGCACCGGCGCTGGCAGGAAGCCAGGGAGCAGCGGGGCGCACAGCAGTCCTGGCCTGAAGCCCTGGCCGCCGTCTGGGCATGAAGCTGGGCTCCGCACCAGGAGCAGTTCCAGCTCCCTGACCCAGAACTGCCGGTGCAGGGGCTGCTGTGCCGCATGTGCCCCGGAGGGACCCCTCTGCCCCTGCCCCAGGTTCAGCAGCAGAGCTGGAAAGGGCAGGATCAATGAGGGGCTGCTGGGGAGAAGGCAAGTTACACCCCCTGGTGCAGAAATAGCCTTTGGAGACGTGCCTGATGGAAGAGAGAGTGGCACATGTGCTCAGGGAGCGGACGGAGTGGGCTTCACCCAGCTCCTCTCTCTGCCGCAGACTGGGGGCCTCCCTGCTGCCCACTGCCTCCCTCCATCGCTTCCCACGTGGACGCGCAGCGTCTCTAACGTGGGTCCCTCTTCCCATCCTGAGATGGAAGCTCCATTTCAGTAGGACCTCCTGTCACCAGCTTTGCAACAATATTTTGCAGCCTCTAACCTCAGAGAAATCCCACTTCCCTGTTCTCAGTTCAGAGATGTTTGTTATTCAGGATTCCGATGCAGAAGACTGATAAGAAAGGCCTCAGGCCTTCTGAGTTAGTAAACCAGCACTGGCCAAGGGTTTTTAGAAAACCAAGAAGCACAAGGACAGCCACACCCGGAGTGGCGGCCTTGTGCCAGCTCCTGTCACCTGAAATCTTCCAGGATATTTAGAAATGGCTGTCATGAATGTTGACTTTGTTTGCCTTGGTTGTCTTATGTGGTTTGTTTGTTTACTTTTAAAATAAAGGTTTCCAGCTGCACCAACAAAATTGTGTCTGTGTTTTATTTATATTATGAGAGGAAATAAACAGCTCGGATATAATACAGATTGGGGAGGTGGGGTCCGAGACGCCCTGTCTGAGGAGGTACAGTTCACATCAGGCCTCCAGAGCTTCTCAAATGTTAATGTACATCACAATCGCCTGGAGAATTTGTTGAACTCACTTTTGGGGGTCCTGCTGCCAGAGTTTCTGACTCTGTGGGGCTGAGGTGGGGTCCATGAATTTCCATTTCCAACAAGTTTCTGGGGGTGCTGCGGCTGCTGGTTTGGAGACTGCTCTTGGCCCCAGTATGGGACCACTGGCCTCGAGGGAAAGAGGGAAGTAGCCTGGTCTTTCCTGGGCAGGAGGGGAGGCCAGAGCAGGCAGAGGCAGCAGCATGTGCACATGCCTGGAAGGGAGAACAGCTGAGTGGCTTCAGGGAATGGAAAAACCAGCGTGTCTGGGCGCCTGGCAGCTTGAGGTGGTGTTCAAGATAAACCTGACCGTGCTCCAACAGAGCCCCCTTCCACTGTCACGCATCTAAGAAGACTGGCTCCCCTGACCCCTGGTGATGTCTGACAGTAACACAGGAATAATACAAGTGCGCTGACCTGCAGATATCCTGAGGATTTAAAGGGATAAGACGTACAAAGGGCTGAGCACAGACTCAAGGCTCAGGCCATGGGTGTTTTCTGTCCTCTCTCCATTCCCAACATGGCTCTATCTCAAGTTTGCTGTCTTACCTATGTGAGTGAGGCCTCCTTCCTGAACTGGTGCTGAGGCACTATCCTGTACCTGACAGCACACAGAGTTATTGTGGAGGTGATCGTGATATCCAGACTAGATCGTGTGGTGGTGGCTGAGAACTGTGGACACCACTTCTTAAGAGCAGTTTGTGTGCACATCCCTCCATCACACCCAACTCACAAATATCACAGGATTTTAAACCAAAGAAAGCAGGGGTTAGGTTTTGGGAGCCAGCATACACAATTGGTATTAGGTTAATTCAGTTCTGACTACATTTACTGAGCATGTACTCTGTGCCAGATGCTGTGCCAGGTGTTGGGAAGACAGAGGTAATCGAGACTTGGTCCCTGCTTTTGAGAGGCTCACAATCTTACTGGGAACTGGACACATAAGTCGTCCAGTACGTTTTTATATGCAGTGGGTTAAAGACCACAGCAAAGATCTGTACAGTGGGCAATAAAATCTCAAGAGAAAGAAAAGGAGACGTTTTTGCAGGAAAAGTCTGAGAAGGTCACAAATAGCAAGTGACATCTGAACCACACCTGGGAAGGAAACTTCTAGAGAATGAGCAGAACTGAAGGATAAAGGAACACATCTTCTTCAAGAACTTTCTTGTTATTGTTTTCAAGCTCTGAACTAAATCATTGTTATGAGTTTCTAGGAGATACAAGGCCACATGGTGTTGAATTTGATTTAAAATATTGCATAAGCCATTATATATAGAAACACATATGGAAACAATCTGAAAATATTTCTCCTCAAATATAATGCCATTTGCTTTTACGAATTTGCTATTTCTGAATAAATATGTGAAGTGTGGTCTGGTCTTCTGAGACTCTCAAAAGAAATTATATCACCCTCCCAAGTGAAAATAATTTTTGTTGCTCATTCATTCAGTCAACAAACATTTAGTTAGAAATTTCAGTTTTGGAAGCACCACAATAGGTGCTTGCCAGGGAAAATAAAAATGTGTAAGACATTGTCCTGAACTTAGAACTCTTCAAAGTGTGGGAATAAGAAAAACACGTGACCACAGATAATTCTGACACAAGTGGGTGGCAAGTTATATAAGTGAGCACAAGCAAAGTGCCACGAGTATCTACAGCAGTGATTTTCAACCCGTGTGCCATGGCACACCCATGAGAGGATCTTAGGTGTGCTGCCAAAATTGTTAAAGATCATTAATTCTATTATTGTCGAAAGAAGTTCAAAGCATAGTAAGCATATTCTTTTTTTTTTTTTACTTTTTTTTTGATCAACATAATTTAAGTGTGCCACAGAAATTTAACTATAGGTTCAAGTATGCCATGAGATAAAAAAGGTTCAACACTGGTCTAGAGAAAAACAAGCTATTTTCTGGTGGAGATAATCATAGCAAGATTGGTCATTTATGGAGGCCATTCGCATAGGCCTGTAAGATGGAAACAAGGTGGAGGGAAGTATTCGAGGCAGATGGAAGTTTGGGAACAAAGTGGGTGGGAAACCTGAGATCCCTTGGAAATGACACTTGGTCCTCTTTAAGGCTATGACTTGGGAAAAGAGCTAGAAGAGGTAGATGTCAGCCTCACAGCACAGTTTGAACTTAATGTTGCTGTCTATGAGTTTACCAGAATTTGAAATGCCACTCATTGGTCCCTTTGTTTCTTCAGTATAGTTTATTTGTTTCAGCTGACATCCTGGGCCTGACCTGAGTCCTGGCACAACTGTGTCCAACACAGACCATACATTTTTATTATTTTATTTTTATTTATTTATTTTTCAGGCAGAGTCTCACTCTCTCCCCCTGGGTAGAATGCTGTCTTGTAGCTCACAGCAACCTTAAAGTGTTGGGCTCAAGTGATCCTCTTGCTCCAGTCTCCTGAATAGCTAGGACTATAGTACCCACCATGATGCCCGGCTAATTTTTCTTTTTTTAGTAGAGTTGGGGTCTCACTCTTGCACAGGCTGGTCTTGAACTTGTGAGCTCAAGCAATCCACCCTCCTCATCCTCCCAGAGTGCTAGGATTACCAGCGTGAGCCATTGCACCTGGCCTATTTTTAAAAATCAGTCTGTATGTTGGTAGTAGTAAAATTACAATTCAGCTCCCAATAGTCACGAAGACCACAGACTGAAAGTTGACCCTTTACTTCAGGAATTCGTGATTCCAACCTGGAGGTTGAAAGAGATGGATTTTGTGTCAAGGTCCCTTCAGGAAATTCAGGATGAGGGCTAAATTACACAGATGGGGACAGAGTCACAGGATGGTGCAGTGTCTGGGGCTAGCGAGCACCAAAAGCTGTTGCCAACCCTAGCTAGGTGGTGACAGGACAGAGGATGAAGCAGACACTGGAACTTGAAGCAGACTTAGTGAAAGATCTTTAGGCTGCCATGAGCAGCGCAGCTACTGCCTGTGTTCCCAGTCCTGTGCCCATGCCTCTTGTTAGGTGAACCTGACTGACAGGAAGCTGAGGGCCAGGGCTCACTGATGCATTTCCTGCAGATGAACCTCCAAGGGCATGGAATGAAGAGGGGCGAGGTAGAGAGCTGATCTGGAAGGCAAACAGGGTCTGGCCAGCACAATTCTTTCTAGCTTTAATATTTCTGATTCCAGAACAACCCAAACCACAGCAAGCTTTTATTTGACAAATATGTTCCAAACACCCCTAAGGTTCTCAGAATACATACAAAATAATCAACATGGGGAATCAATTGGATGTGCAGATGAATGGATGAGTAGTAAAGGACTCCCTGACCACTGGGACAACTCACTGGATGGTATTTCAACGAGACTGCAAGCTTGGTGAACATGGGCTGAGCTGGGTTTATTCATTGCTGAATCCTCAGTCCCCAGCATTATGCCTGAACCTTAGTCTGAATAACTTGATTGATGAAACATCAGGAGTACCAGTGCCGCAGGAAGTCTTCAGACAGGAGAACTCAATGTTAGGGTCGAGAGCTAACATTCTTGGACCTAGGAGAAGCAGATGATGATAGTGTTTGTTTTTCTGCTCTTAGTAACTTTTAGACCCAAACTTTCAGCACCTCCCAGGGAACAAAGACAATTTGATAGTGGTGGAGGGTTAAAGGATAGTCCCTCAACCCTTTCTTATTACTCAAAAGAGCCATGTTACAACTCTTGCATTCGAACCTCAAGTAATTCATCTATTTATTCATTCAGTAATATATGTTGAGTGCTTACTTTGTGTTTGAGAGTCCAAAACCAAGAGAGAGCCTCAGCCCTCAAGGAGCTTAGTCTGGTAGGAACTAGAGACGAGACATTAGGAAATTACACTATTAGTGCTGGTTGGAGGACACCTGGCGGGGCTGCAGATAGCAGAGCAGCTGAGTGCAGAAGGGCTGTTCCACGTGTTTACATATCTTTGACATCCATCCCTCCACCATCACCACCCCTCCCCAATAAGTACATTAAGTAAATGGCTTGTAATGCAAATTCCTTTATTTTGGATGCATTTATACCAAAGTGCCATAAATCAGGCAAAGAACACACGAAAAAGGTATAGTCCCATCAGCTGCTCAGTGAAAGCATATAGAGGGCATGGTCCCATCAGCCAATCAGTGAATGCATGTGCAGGTATGGGCCCATTAGCCAATCAGTGAATGCATATGGAGTGCATGGTCCTATCAGCCAATCAGTGAGTGCATGTACAGGTCATGATCCTATCAGCCAATCAGTGAGTGCATGTACAGGGCATGGTCCTATCAGCCAATCAGTGAATGCATGTAAAGGCTAAACTCCTTCTCACCAGCTCTTGGTGTAGAGCAGAAACAAGAGGCCAGAAGGGCACAAAGTGGGTGTCTGGATTGGAAGGAGGAGAGAACAGATGTAGTAAGGGAGGCTGGAGACTCTGCAGACAAGCTTCGCTGACTGCAGAATGTTTTGAAGGATCAGTACTATTTACCTTCAACTCTTTGCAAACAAATGGAAAGTACCTAGGTGAGGAGGTTTGTTTGTGCTCCTTTGTTTTTTAGCCTCTAGCAACTGAACGTAGAGTACAAGGTCTCAAAACGTTATTATTAATCTATATTAACACTGACTCACCTGATTTATGAAGGTGGTTGGACGGTTTTAAAACATGGGCAATTTTGCTATGAAATCACTTCGTTCTCAGAGGTTTTGTTAATGGAGGTATTTATGTATTTAACTTGAGTATAATGATTAGGAAGGGGGAAAAAAACGATTTGAGGAGGAGGAGCAGAAGGAAAAAAGAATAGCATCTGGGTCAAAATGCAAAGGACAAAATTTATGTAATTTATCTCTACTGCCCTCTTTAAAAACAAAAGCCTACTAGATTTGTAAGAATTTGATGAAGCTGGGCGCAGTGGCTCATGCCTGTAATCCTAGCACTCTGAGAGGCTGAGGCAGGTGGATTGCTTGAGCTCAGGAGTTCCAGACCAGCCTGAGCAAGAAAGCCAGTGGAGATGGCTCCACTAAGAATAGAAAAAACGAGCAGGGAATTGTGGTGGGCACCTGTAGTCTCAGCTACTCCGGAGGGTAAGCAAGAGGATCTCTTGAGCCTGAGAGTTTGAGGTTTCTGTAAACTGTGATGCCCCAGCACTCTACCAAGGGTGACAAAGTAAGACTCTGTCTTAAAAAAAAAAAAAAAAAAAAGACTCTGATAAAAATGCTTAATTCTTAGTTAAATTTGGGAAATAGATATGTTTTAAATTTCTAACTTCTTCCATCTCTGGAGAATGTTGCTGGGTTATCTGAATGTATATGTGTGTGTGGGGGAGGGTTGTTGCTGGGTTATGCGTATGTGTGTTGGGGGGAGGGTGATGTACAGGGTGTACATTTTCTATGAGAACATTAAATCTATTAGGAAGCAACTCTCTCATTTGCAGTCTTTAAAGCATTTAAAGTTTTCGTAATGTTTCTTTACCACTGGCACATTGTGTCCTTGGCCTGGAAGAAGTTATGCTGGGACCAACCATTGGCTTGTGAGCTGATGATCTTACCTTCCAGCCAAGTGCCTAGGTTTCCTTTGTCCCGTCCTTTCTCTCTGTCCACCCTCCTAAAGTCTGTAGTCTTTCCAGAGGCTTGATCATTAGGTCTCTTGCTCAGAGCTTCCTGAAATTTTAGGTGTAACTGAATGTTTACCTTGACCCGCACACATATGTTTCCTCTTACCTACTAGATGTCTTTCCTGGGTATCAGCATGCTCAGAACCTCTTCCCTTCAGTGCGTGCCCTTGCCCACCCTGTCCCCAACACCTCCATTCCCCGCCTTTGAGTCACCTACTCACAGTCCATACATATGTTTATGTCAGTTACCAAGTCCTGTCCTACCCCTGACTGTCTTTCCTCACCATTCCCAAAGCCACCGCTTTCATCCGCTCTTTCTGGGCAATCATTATTAATTACCTCTCTACCCCCATTGGTCTTCTATGCTTCCCTCAACCACCAGGCTTTACTAGTATTTATATTGTACAAATCTCCACATCCATCCCCCATGTAAGATCTTTGATGACCTCTCCACTTTCTAGTTCCTCTTATTGGTGAACAAACCATTTAAATCATCTCGTTCTCTTTGTGGGAGTTTCCTTTTTGTTGTGGCCTACAGCTCCTCAGTCTCCACGGCATCTTCTCCTCTCTGTGACCTTGAAGAGGTGGCAGGCTCAGAGTGTGGTGTCTGCCCTCTTCTTTCTGACATTCTCCTCTCCTTAGGTGACCTCCTCTAACCCCACAGCTCATGGAGGCATCTATACACTCATGACTCTCAAATTTATGGCTCCAGCCCTACAGACACATAGATCTCCTCTTGCCATCTTTACCTGGATATGTAATAGAGACTCGTACTTTACGAGGCCAGAGCAGAGCTCCTGATCTCCCACCCTCTCTTTTCCTGCTTCCCTCCAACCCTTCCCTGTCTCAACGAATGGTACCACTGCCCACCTGACAGCTCAGGCCCCAACCCTAGGAGTCGTCTTTTTGTTTTCTCTCTTTACTGCAGTGCCCACAGCCCATGCGTCACAGGTCAACCTTACATTCACAGTTCACTCATCCTGAACCTGGTCCTTCGTCCTACCCTCCCCATCTTTCTCCCTAGTCACACCCACCTTCAAGTGGATGACCCCAACAGCCCCCTGCATTTATCTTCCACCTTACTTCCCTTGAATCGATTCTTCACCCAGTGGCCAGAGCGTTTTTCAAAAATAAAATTGTATTATGTTTCTTCTTTGCTTAAAACCATCCCAAGACTTTCTGCTATACCCTAGCCACGCTGGCCTCCTGTCACTTCCTTGAACTCACCAAGCTTGTTCCTACCTTAAGGATTTTGCATTTGCAGGATCCTTCCCTGAGATCCTCTTCCTGCAGATCTTTGCATTCTCAGCTCCTTTGAATAATCCAAGTGCTAGTCAGAATGTCCCCTCCTAATGAAGCCCAGAAAAGACTTCCCAAACTAAAGTGATTGCACCTTCAACATTTTTCTTGTTAATTGTCTCTCTTCCTCCACTAGAATATGTAAGCACCATGACAAGTATGGATTCATCTTACAAGTTTATCTTACATACATATCCTCAGTACTTAACATACTTCCGTGAAGTAGTTGGTCAAAAATATTTGTTAAGTGAATGGATGAATATGTGACTGAGTAAATTTGCCTCTGTGATAAATACCTCATATATATATGATGTTATATATTTAAAAAATGAGATATGGTTAGAAAGTATCCAGCCATGTAACATGAAAAATAGAGACATTTATTAAAGAAGATAAAAGAAACATTGTATATAAGACAATGATGCCTGAGTCCCCTTCAAAGTAGGCACGTTGGGACCTTGTACAAGTCTCCCAGGATCTTTCTACTCTTCAAAACACTCTGCAAAATCCTTTATCCTTTGTTGCAATCACCATCAGCTGCTTCACTGTATTTTTCTGAATCTCATCGATGCTCTGAAATCTCATCCCTTTCAGAGGTGATTTTAGTTTTGGGAACATCCAGAAGTCTCAAGATGCCGAATCTCCGCTGTAGGGGGGATGAGTCACCTGAGTGATTTGATGTTTCACCAAAAAAACTGCCCTAAGACATGATGGGGGGGGGGTGCATCATCATGACAAGGCTGTCAATCATCAGTTGCCAATGACTGTGGCTGTGTTTGTCACATTGCATCTCAACCATGGAATAATGTTGAGGTAGTGCTCACTAATTGATCTGGAAGAGCGTTCTCATGATGGACACCTTCTCACTCAGAAAACACAGTTCACTTGGTCTTGATCTTGCTGCAACTTTGCCAGGCCTTCTTCAGGCATGGAGACTTTCACTAGGATGACTGGGACTTTATTTCTGGATCAGAGTCACATCATTTGATGCAGATTCATTGCTTTCATTTTGAACACGATGGCCACATCATACACAGGCTCACTCAACGGCATCTAGCACCCTAGTGACCTGCACAGTGACGTCATCATGGTCCATGCATGCACATTCCAGTCCATTTTCTTTGGCTGCCAGGTCACATCGATGTCACAGAAAACTTTCTTATTATGTGAATATTACCAGTGGCTGGATACTTTCTGGATGGACCTCATATACTGTATTGATGAAGAGTGGGAGGGCTTGGGCTCTCAGACACACAAAGCCATGTGCAGCTGACACTTGATACTTGCCAGTGTCTTGATACTTGCCAGAGTAGAAGGCGAGACTGCCATCATTAATGCTTATAGCCTCCTGCTGATAAATAATAATGAAAGAGATTGTATTGATAACGTCAAATTTTCCAGTCTACACTTAATCTTTGCAAATTTGTGACTCTAGGCCATAAGGTTAATGCCCATCCATGTGACAACTGCAGGTTTACTCTGAACTTTTAGTCTTTTCTCTTTCTAACTTGAATGGTCTCGAAGGCAGGGATCCATGTTGGGGAGTGTCTGGGTCAGAGTTCTGTAAGAGGTACCATATTTTGCCATGTACAATGCGTACTTGCCTTGCCCAGTACATAAAATTCTTGTACCTTGTATTTACTCTTGTGTTTTGAAATTATCTGTTACGTAAAATTTTTTGTACCATAATATGTTAAAAAATAAATGCAAAAAATTTCTTTATAATACAAAACAAGCACTGAACAAAGGTGATTTTGTGGCCCATTTCCTTCACACCAGAGTTAGCAATGTAGGAAGAAGAGATTGTCAGATCAATAGTTTTAGGAAGGTTTAAGAGTCACAAAGTTACCCCAAATAGAAATATTTACAGTTTTTAAACTTTAGAACACAGCAATGCTGGATTAATTAGGAAAAAAAGACCTTCTAAGGACATTTCAAGCCCTGTCAAATCTGGGTAGAGGAGATATTCACAGGCGTGAGCAGGAGGAGGGTGGATTCTGTGGCACATCCAAGTGGAGTCACGTCTCGCTGGGTGTTACCTGCCCACCTGGTTTTATCCAGAGAGAGATGGTGGGGGCCTACACAGGCTCTGTTTCCTTCTTATCTCATGATTTTATGTACTGGCAAGGGAAGTATGCATCATACATGGCAAAATATGGTACCTCTTACAGAACTCTGACCCAGAGAACACTTAGAAATCTAAAAATAGAACTGCCATTTAACCCTGTAATTCCTCTACTGGGCATATACTCAGAAGACCAAAAATCACATCATAACAAAGGTATTTGTACCAGAATGTTTATTGCAGCCCTATTCGTAATTGCTAAGTCATGGAAAAAGCCCAAGTGCCCATCGATCCACAAATGGATTAATTGTGGTATATGTACACCATGGAATATTATGCAGCCTTAAAGAAAGATGGAGACTTTACCTCTTTTATGTTTACATGGATGGAACTGGAAAATATTCTTAGTAAAGTATCTCAAGAATGGAAGAAAAAGTACCCAATGTACTCACCCCTACTATGAAACTAGTTGAGGGCTTTCACATGAAAGCTGTAACCCAGTTGCGACCTGAGAATGGGGGGAAGGGGGAGAGGGAGGGGTTGGAAGAGGGAGGTGGGTAGAGGGAGGGGGACTGGTGGGATCACACCTGCGGTGCATCTTGCAAGGATATATGTGAAACTTAGTAAATGTAGAATGTAAATGTCTTGGCACAACAACTAAAAAAACGCCAGGAAGGCTATGTAGACCGGTGTG
>CAUYPK010125402.1:0-39342 GCA_963574355.1 Loris lydekkerianus | reverse complement strand
CCCAGGAATGGAAGAAAAAGTATCCAATGTACTCAGCCCTACTATGAAGGTAAACTATAGCTTTCACATGAAGGCTATAACCCAACTATACCACAAGACTATGAGGAAAGGACCAAGGAAGGGGAAGGGAGGGGGGAGGTTCAGGTGGAGGGAGGGTGATGGGTTGGGCCACATCTATGGTGCATATTTTTATCTATAATAAAAAATAAATTGAAAAGAAAAATAAATAAATAAATAAACTTGGAATAGCTACCTATAATAGAAAAAGTTTAAGGAAAGAAAGGATAATGGGAAGGCTTCATAGGGCCTGACACTGAATCTGGTTTTAAGATATAGAGTAGAACCACTGTAAGTTGACCACCCAAGGGACTATAACAAACTGATCAACACAAGGAACTAGGCTGAGGCTGACTGTACTGATACGTACATGTGGTGCATGATGGGCCTATGAAATTAGTTCAATTTAAGAAGGTGGTCAATGTACAGAGGTGATCAACTATGGAGGTTCTATTATGTTTAGTAACAATCTCTAAAATGAAAAACTTCATCTTACATGGACAGACCAATATTAGAGCAATATAATAACAAGATGAGAAAGTGAAGGTCACCAGGTAAAGTTCTTGCTTTCAGGGACTCCTCAGAGAATTCTTGCATGAAGTCTTCATCTCTTGAGTTCAAAGAATATGTAGAAACAGGGCTCAATGTAGAGATCTTTTGTTCTGGTGATGTCAACTATCCAGAAAGAAGAAACAAAGCCCCAGATCAAAATATTCTTATTGCATGTTTTCCCTACAGTTTGAAGGAATTTAGTACTCTATATTATAAAAAATAATAATTTCAAGCACATTTTGTAGAGCTGGGGCACAGGAAATAATTATAAAACTTCTTTCATAAAGGATAGAATAAAATAAACTCACTAAAATCAATAAGAATAGAAAATCAATGACAGAATACAAACAAATTTCAGATTTATTTTGAAATGAGTCAGATTCTGATTTGGACTGATCTGGGCTGCAAGTATTTAGTTCTAAAGATCAATTGCCATTTTTATGGGGCTCAGGCTAAATCAGACTTCATGCTTGCAGCTGTGAGTCCTCTAGACCCAAGGACTGAATAGTTCCTCTCATGTCCTCAGGTCTGGTTTTATCTACAGTTGATCTAACATTCAAGATATCACTGACAAATGGAGTGAACTTTTAAAATATATCCCAGGCATGAACAGTCACATAATTCACTGTTATTCTTTTTAGAACAGTAGTTAATTTTGCTGCTGCTGCTGCTTCTAGAAATTAATTATCTTAAAATCTAATTTGATCACATTTAATACATATGCATATACTAAAAGAATAAAAGTTTGGAAAAATATTCACCTTGGTAGAATCAGGGGAAAGGACTCTTTTACTTGCAACTTTATGCTCTTTTGAATGGTATGAACTTACTAAAATGAATATGTTTGGTATACATAATTTTTTAAATATATGACAATAAAAAGTTTATATATAAATTTGAAAACATTTTCTTGATTAGTTACTGGGTTCCAGGTGCTATACTAGAAACTGAAGATGTGAACATGAATACTCATGGTATTCAAGGAGTTCAGTCTAGAAGACAATCCAGACAAACAAGTGGGAAATTTCAATACAATCATCACCATAAAAACAGTTTTACTCTATTATTGAGTCCTTACTATACACCAGGGACTGTTCTAAAGACGTTTTATTTTTAACTTACTTGATCTTTACCCCAACCATATAAAGTGAGTACTATTTTCCTTATTTTACAACTGAGGGAACTGAAGAAAAGAGCAGTTAAGCAGTTAAATTTGCTTAATTCATCAGGCTATTAAGTGTTGGGATTCAAACTTAGCCAGTGTAAACTGTACTGCCTCTTTATTAAAAATGATAGGCAATATTTACTGAGTATAGTATTCCACTGTGTTCCCCTACTAATTCCCCACAAACTTGCCAGAGAATTCCTTCTTTTTTTTTTTTTTGAGACAGAGTCTCTAGCTGTCATCCTGGGTAGAGTACTGTGGTGTCACAGCTCACAGCAACCTCCAACTCCTGGGCTTAAGCGATTCTCCTGCCTCAGCCTCCCACGTAGCTGGTACTACAGGTACCAGCCACAATGCCTAGCTATTTTGGGGCTTGTTTTTTTTTTAATTGTCATTGTTGTTTGGCAGGCCCGGGCTGGATTCGAACCTGCCAGCTGGTGTATGTGGCTGGCGCTTTAGCTGCTTGACCTATGGGCACCGAGCCCAGGGAGTTCCTTCTAAAATCTAAGTTCAATTATTTTGCTCCTCTGATCAAAACCTTCCAGTGGGCTCAGCACCCATAGCACAGTGGTTTCGGCACCAGCCACATGCACAGAGGGTGGCAGTTTTGAGCCTGACTGGTGCCAGCTAAACAACTGTAACAACAACAATAAAAATGGCTGGGCATTGTGGGGAGCACCTGTCATCCCAGCTACTTGGGAGGCTGAGGCAAGAGAATCGCTTAAGCTGAGAGTTTGAAGTTGCTGTGAGCTGTGACACCATAGCACTCTACCAAGGGCAACATAGTGAAACTCTGTTTCACAAAAACAAAACAAACAAAAAAAAAAACCAGTGGCTCCTAATCTATCTCAGGGTACAAAGCAGTTCTTACAATATGCTAGGCGGCCCTACCTGATCAGGCCCCTTATGTCCTCCTTGACCTCCCTTCCTATCACTCTGCTCTCCTCCTCACTCACTCACTCCATGCCCGTCTCCCTGGTGTTCTACAAATTTGCCAGCATTCTCCTGCCTCAAAGTCTTTGCTATTGTCTGTGCCTGGGATACTTTTACCCCAAATCATGGCTCTGTCCCTCACATCACTCAGATCTCTACTCCAATGTCATCTTATCAGACAGGCCTTACTTTGCTTACATAAAATAGAATTTCATCCATCTGCACTGCCTATGCCCCTTACACAGCTCTATCATTCTTCATAGCACTTAAAACCCTCTGAGGTATTACACATTTATTTATTTATTGCCCGTCTCCCTTCAATAGAACATAAATTCTGAGGGGAGAATTTTGTCAGTTTTATGCATAGGCCTATCTCTACCACCTAGAACAGTACAACATAACAATAATCACTCAAGAAATATTTCCTGAATGAGTGACTGGCTGACTAACATGCTAATCTTTTAAGGAGTTTGTCACATACACAATCTCCACTTTTTTACCTCTGATTCACTCTTGAATCCTCTCTAAACTGGTTTCTACCCCACTTTTTCACTGAAACTGCTCTTGCCTAGGTCACCATTGACCTCCAAGTGGCAAAATGAAATAGACATTATTTTTGCCCTCATTTTATGGGATGTCTCAACTATAACTGTAATAACTAAACTTCTCCATCTTGAGATTGGGATATAACCCATTCTCTTCTCTCACTATATTCTTTAAATTAACCCATCCATTCTTACTGCTTTAAACTTTTCTTCATGCAAATGACGGCACAAATGTTGCCTCTGAACCAGATCCATGTATCTAACTTCTAGACATCTCTACTTGACTGTCTTACAGGATTCCTATGTATTCCTATGTACTCACCAAACCTGTTCTTCCCTGCTAAGGACTGAATTGTGTCCCCCACTCCAAATTCCATAAATTATCTTAAAATCTAATATGTTGAAACCCTAACCCCTAAATTATACACTATTTTGTTGGAAATAGGAACTTCAGGAAATAACAAAGGTTAAGTGATGTCATGAGGGTGGGGCCCTGATTTGACAGAATTAGTGTTCTTACAAGGACAGACACCAGAGAGCTCTTGTGCATGTTCTCTCTCCCTCTCTGCACATACCAGGACAAGGCCAGGTGAGCATGTAGTGAGAAGACAGCCATTTACAAGCCATGAAGAGGCCACATTAAAAACCAAATTAGCTGGAACCTTCACCTTGAACTTATAGCTTTTAGAATTGTAAGAAAATAAATTTCTGTTGTTTAGGCCACTCTGCTTGTGGTATTTTGTTATGATAACCCTAGCAGACTAATACACTTTCCCATCTTAGTCTATCAGTGAAAACTTCCTCATTCCACCCACTTGTTATGTCAGAAAGCCAGGAGTCTTTGTCCTTTCACCCTAGTCCTTACATCTAATCCAGCAACATCCACACTTCTACCTCCAAAATTTATCTTAAAACCCATCAACATCTCTATAACTTTCTCTGCCACAATCTCTACTTCAAGTTACTATAATCAAAGGCTCCTCTTACTTGGTTTCTCTGCTTCTACCACAATGCCCATCCAAGCCATTTTCCATATTGCAGTCAACAAAACCTTTTAAAATATAGATTAAATCATTTCACTTTCTGCTTCACCCTTCAGTGATTTTCCAGCAGCACACAGAATAAAATCAAAGTTCTGAACCTATCCTCTCTGTCTGGTCCAGTTCACCTGTCCAATCTCATTTAATTACCACTTTCTTACCACTTTCTTTTTCACTCACTAAAATCCAGCTTGGCCTTCTTTCATATCCTCAAACCCACCCAACTCTTTTCAATCCCAGGGTATTTACAATTGCTGTTTCTTTGCATGGTATGTTCTTTCCTTCATCATTTCCATTGCTCGAAAAGACTTCCCTAATCAACCATTATAAAGTAGATTCCCCTATGGTTTCAGAGTGCTTTCATAGCTTCCCTACCTAGCAATTACCTCAATTTATTGATTTGTTTGTTTGTCTGGTCTCCTGATTAAAAACTCTCTCCTCTGCTGGCCTTTAAAGACTCAGATTATATGTATTTTGTTCATCTATCTATACCCAAGACTTACAAGTCTTCCGACCTACTGAAGACATTTAATGAATGCTGTTGAATTACTATTTATTCATGAATTTTGTATTCCAGAGTAAAATTTCATAGTCTATTTCATACACATCCTATACATTTTCAATTAACATTAAAGCCAAGCAAAACTAAATACCATGTTACTATTGCTGGAACTCTTTTTCTATTATAATTTCCAATTGGTTTAGGAAAGCCATTAATTTTTCAAGTTTATCTTGTCTTTAGCTCCTTTTCAAAGTTCTTCCTAAACATCTAAGTTTTAATTGATTATTTTAGTTCTAATTCTTCCGTTTATGTATGCCTCTCATTTCATGTCATATTACAAAATTAAAACATCTTTAAATAACAAGGAAGACAGCAGTCATCTACATTCTGTTATTGACTATAACAGAAATTACTCTGCTGTTTCATCACCAAAGTATTATTGGTTGGTTACTGATAAACATTCTTGGTCATGTTTAAAATATCACTCAGTCTTAACATTCTTACCTTTTTAGTTTTTAATAGAGTCCATTGTGAGACTATCCAAAACATTTTACACCCAATTATTAAAGCTATTTGTATCATACCTTAAAGCCTTCCCATGAATTCTTCTCTGCTGATTTAAAATTATAATCCAAATAATGATACGAATGTTCTGAATCTTTAGCAGAAAAACCTAAAATTGCTGTGAGAAAAAAAGCAAGAATCTTTTCAAAACAGTTTTTCAAATGTCAAGTAATTTTTTAATGTTATATTTTACTTACAATCATTTTCAATTGAGTCCTTATTAGGCCCATCTAACACTTGAAAATCGTCTTCAATATTAAAGCTAGTTCTTCCTTTTGGAAAGTTTTTTTCAGTGAACTAGAAAACAAAGATCCACCTCTCAGTTTATGTAGTAGAAAGAAAAAGTGTGTATGTATACATATCTATTTCTTTACCCACATGTGTATACATGTATCGACATAGTTTATGGTTATAGTGTGAGACACAGAAAAACTGAAAGAACTATAAAGCCAATTCCATTCAGGGAAAGCAGACTATATTATGTTTCACTAATTCTTATGACTCATATTTTTTTTAACGACATAACTTAACATCTCTTGTAATAAGGATGCACTTTAAAAATAATAGTATTTTTACATCTTTAAGCATAGGCAAAAGTTAGTTGTGACATAGTTGTCATTGTCTGGACATGTGCAAATGTATGCAAATTAGCCAATACTGTTCATATATTGATCACATAAAATCAGCAAGTTTGTGCATTGCTGGTATTAGAAGTATGCTAAGTAATTTTGCAGTTGTTTTTTCTACACAAAGTCTCACTCTGCTGCCTAGGCTAGAGTACCATTAGGTCATCATAGCTACCCCAAATTCCTGGGTTCAAGTGATCCTCCTACCCTAGTCTCCTGAGTAGCTGGGACTATACAGGTGGGACCACAACATCCAGCTAATTTTTTTTTTTTTAATTTTTAGTATAGACAGGGTCTTACTCTTGCTCAGGTTGGTCTCAAACTCCTGAGTTCATGCAATCCTCCCACCTCGGCCTCCTGGAATGCTAGGATTACATGTATGAGCCACTATACCTGGCCTAATTTTGCTATTTAAATGTCTTGAAAAAGATTATACTATGGGCTGGGCTTGGTGGTTCAAACTTATAATTCTAGCACTTTGAGAAGCCAAGATAGGAATATTGCTTGAGGCCAGGAGTTCAAGACCAGCCTGAGCAACATAGAAAGATAACATCTTTGTAAAAAACAAAAAATAGCTCTTGGAGTTAGCACCATCTTTCTAGAAACCGCCCCACCATGAACTCAAATGAAGAAGCGAATGCACAGGCTGAAGCGCAAAAGGAGAAAGATGAGGCAGAGGTCCAAGTAAACCACCACTTATGCACTCGTGAAGGCCACAAGAGAAGGAACGTGGGATGCCAGAGGCTGAGAATACAGGTACAAGCTGCGGGACCGCACGCTATTGTCTGGAACTTGCTCTCAATGGATCTAAGACCTCACCACCATCCAATCACCAAGACCACCCCTGAAATAATATACAATAATAAAAATTTTAAAAATTAAAAAAAAACACACATAGAAGTGATGGGGACTCTCAGATTCTCCTAATAGAAGTATACATTATAAAAACCACTTTGGAAACCAATTTGGCTTTACCTTTCAAAAGCAAACATATGCATATCCAGTGATTCAACAATCCTGCTCCTAGGTAGTCCAACCAATAGAAGCAGGTAGGTCATATGTATACATACATTTCATGACAATACATGAATGTTCTCAGCAGCATTATCTATAATAATCCTCAAATGCAAACAACACATACCACTGAAAAATGGATAAATGAGTGTGTATTAATATAATAGAATACTACACTGGCAATGAAAATGAATAAACTAGAGCCACAAGGAAGAACATGGATGAAATTCAGAACTGCAATGTTGAACAAAGAGAGTCAGACACAAAAAATATACTGTGTATGATTCCATTCATTTAAATTTTCAAAAGCAAAACTAATATATGGTGTTTTAAGTCAAGGTAGTAGTTATATTTTGGAAGAACGGAAGAGATAGCAATTGAGAAGGGGCAGAAAGGGAGCTTTTAGGACACTGGTAATGCTTGGTTTCTTAAGGTCGGAGGTTATACAGGTATGTTCACTTTGTGCAAATTATTGAGGTATGCACGTATGATATGTGCACTTATTTTATATGTACATTATGCTTTAATCAAAGGGAAATGTTTTTTAAATCTCTTTGACAGAGACTATTTTAGATACATGCATATCATTCTCACTCCATGACCTCTCTTTTCAACTCCATGGATTTGCCTTTGGTAGCAATGAGAGGCATTCAATGTTATACTTACAGAGAGAGGAGAAATATTCGAAGAAAAAAATCTAATTGTTAAACAGATGAAGTATTTCCTATGTGTAAACAACCTACTTGCTCATCATGAATTCTTAGTCTTCTCTGAAATGAAAAGTAGCCTGTTAAATTCCTGATCCTAAAAAGGCAGTAAATCATTCAAATACAACATTCTTGTCTTACTTAGTTTGAGTTAACATGTATTATTCTTCTTGCGAATTTACTGTACTCCATTTTAACTCATAACTGTATAAAGCCTTACTATACTATTGTTACAAAATTTAGTATTGACTTGGAAATTATATGGCTCATTACAACTATAAAAATATTTTTACCTGCAAGAAATCCATCTGCATACAAGTGCTAGGCAACTTTGGCGTCAAAAAACAAGTGTCTGTCCTAAAATTTTCATACTTAGTGCTGTCGAAAACTGACTGCATCCTACCTGTGAGCTGTGTCCTCTGATCATTACGTCGCTAGTAACAGATCCTTCTACTTGGTGCCCTTGAAACTCAACAGGCTACAGATAAATTATTAAAAACAAGAACTACATAAGCATATAGTGACATATATTTATTCACAATGTATATACATAGACTACAATACATAATTCAGCTTTCAATTATGTATTATTTAAGGTAAATAATTCCAGGGAACTAATGCTGAAAACCAGGAAATACTCCTATTATCCCAAAAACATATGTTATAAGTAACTAATTTAAACTGCATCAATTTATCTACATTCAAATTCAACATTAAAAGTATGATTTTTTTAACTTACAAGCATAATATGAACACAATAATAATGACTAATTAAGCCAGAAAGATTTAGTTGCTCTTTTCTCTATGCTTCTATGTATTACCCACTGCATGTCACATACAACACTGTACATTATACACAAATAACTTCATGCTATACAAGTAGTATATTCACCTTGTGTATATACTACTTGTACTAGAAGCTCTCTGAGAGCAGAGGCTTTTTAGCTTCATCTAGGTATTGTATGTATTTAACACAGGGCTTGGCATATAGGAAGCAATCAATAAACACGTAATAGGGAAGAAAGAAAAGGAATGCAGGAAGCATTTTTCTTCGCTTAAGGGTTTTGTAGACTATAGAACTTAACTGCATGATGGACGGTGCGCTTTCTGCACCCTAGTGGAAGATCTGATTTCCTATTATTCTGAGATTAAAGGCCTAACAGTACGATTCCAACACAGACCTCAGAGTTTTCACTCCCTCAGAAAATGGGCTTACTGGTTTGCTTTAGGCTTCAAATGGCTTTCTCTGCTGCCCCCTTGAGGATGTGAGAATTTCTACTCCACCCAGGGTAATAAAGCTTGCCCAGAATATGAAAAAAAAGACTGCTAATATAGTCAAAGAAATGTAAATAGAAGATTAACTTATTTCTAACTGATGAATTAGAAAAATGACAATAACATGTACTCTCAATATACCCACTCAAAAATTAAGATTCAAATCACGTATTTGAAAAGAAAATCAGGCTCGGCGCCGATAGCTCAAGTGACTAAGGCTCCAGAAACATATACCAGAGCTGGCGGTTTTGAATCCAGCCCGGGGCCTGCCAAACAACAATGACAACTACAACAACAAAAAAATAATAGCCGGGCATTGTGGCGGGTGCCTGTAGTCCTAGCTACTCGGGAGGCTGAGGCAAGAGAATGGTTTAAGCCCAGGAGTCGGAGATTGCTATAAGCTGTGACTGCACGGCACTCTACCCTGGGTGACAGCTTGAGGCTCTGTCGGAAAGGTAAGGTAAGGTAAGGTAAGGTAAGGTAAGGTAAGGTAAGGAAAGGAAAGGAAAGGAGAAAGGAAAATCAAATCTAATTGCCCATATAAAACTTTCACTAAAAATAGTCTTCTGAAGTTAAAAACATGCAAATTTCAATAAAAACAAATCTTGACTCTTAAAGATTCTGTGTATTTCTGCTTTGATGGACAATATATACTCTACCCACAAAGAAACAGGTGTCTTTTCTTCTATGTTGCCATGTAGATCTCTTCCAGAGGTTGTGTTGAGTTTTAGGAGTAGACTCACTATTTACAAAACCCAAGCATTTATATGCTCTTATCTCTGTCAGTTTTTGATGCAAACAGCACTACTTAGAGACTGGGTTACATATACTTCCATATGTTCGGTCAGAAGGAGAAGTGGTTGAGTAGGCTTAATAATTTAAAGGCTAGAAAGACAATCATTTTGTTCTCCACAGAGCATCCATTAATTGTACGCTACATAGCTTTGTGTCCAACTCCTAGCATATGCTACGTATGGATACATACCGCATATACTTCATTATTAGCTCATTAGTAGTACAGAGGAAGTTCAAGACCAAAAGACAGAAGTCATTAAATAGTCTTTCTTGTTAAAAGCAGACTAACTTATTATTTACTAACATTCCTATGAAAACTCTGATACTTGTGTTTTTTTTTTTTTTTTTAAAGCAAGAAAATATTGTTGGTCAGAAAATCAATATTCTTCACAAATTTTACCTTACGGTCATAGGTTTTTCTCTCTATTTGTTTAGTAATAACATCTAGAAAAGCAGTCTCTTCTTTATTTCCCAAGGAAAAAAACTAGAATAAAATATCAAAAGTTATCTAGTTACCCAAAATAGTTTTGCAGGTGGTTCATAATTTTGATAAAAAAATACTTGTAAAAGATAAAGATTAAGCTTGCACTGTGAAGCACACTTGCCTTCTCATCTTGCTTTTCTTTATATATATACATATATATGTATATATGTACATACATACAAGGTATCCCTTGTAAAGGGGTGCTCTAGCAGATAAATCGCTATGCTAATTAACCTGAAACTCAGCATATTAGAAAATTCTGATTCCAAATTTTTAATTGAATCTTTTGGTGATGAAAAAATTGTTGGATACATAATAAATTACCCATCGCACTTAATGCTATATTAATACTGATCATTTAATTCAAAAATTACTAAGAAATTAAAATAGAAAAAATGTAAAGACTGCAACAGTCTATTTAAAGAATCATCTAGTGATTGTAAAACATGATATTGATGTGAACTAGTCATTTTTAGTTCATCAAGTAATATATAAAATAATAATTTTTAATATAAATTGGACAGACAGAAAAAATTCATTTCATGTTTAAGAAATAGAGAGGTCAGGCATGGTGGTTCAACACCTATAATCCTAGCACTTTGGGAAGCAAAGGCAGGTAGATTGCTTAAGCTCAGGAGTTGGGAGACCAGTCTGACCAAGAGCAAGACCCCATCTCTACTAAAAATAGAAAAGTTGGCTGGGTGTGGCCACCTATAGTTCCAGCTATTTGGAAGACTGAAGTAGGAGAATCACTTGAGCCCAGGAGCTAGAGGTTGAGTGGGCTATGATGATAATACCATTGCACTCTACCCAGATCAACAGAGCGAGACTATGTCTCAAACCAAAAGAAAAAAGAAATAAAGAAATAAGGAGATTTTAAGGAAACTCAATAGTAAGTAAAGAAAAAGAAGAAGAAATATGGGGAGAAAACATTTTCCAAATAGCCAGAAGAGATAGTGTTTTTCTCCAAATAATGGTCACTTTCCTTTAATAACATTATATAAACAAGTGCCAACCAGGTAGTTCTTGAAAATATTCAACATATTTTACAGGGTATCCCAAAGGTTACCTCTAAAGTTGTCATACATAGGAAAAATGGGAAATTGTGCAAAATGTGCATTTACAAAATATTTGATATAAAATGCTTATAAAATATTCCCTACATGTTGGCCACCTCTTTGTAAATATTTTGTAAAGAGTATTTTGTAAATAAAGATACATCTAGCTACAATTTCCCATTTTCCCTACATATGGTGCCTTTAGGAGCAACCTATGGGACACCCTATAGAATTAGAATCTTCTAATATAATGAGTTTTCAAAGTTAATTAGCATAGTACCTTCTCTGCTGGAATAGCTCCTCTGATACGTATAGCTAATTATACTTATAATGATAATAAAAAGATCTCATTAAATGTATCCTCAAAGAGCACCCTCAGTAAGTTTTGAAAGTTCCTTCTGTCACCAATATACATGAACAATTTGTTTCAGAAAATTGTAGGAAGAGTGAGTTACTATGAAAATATAAACGTACTCCTATTATAATGCTAAAAAGTTAAATCATTTATATTGGAAAAGATTGTAAGAGTACTTCATTACTGTGAGATTACAACAAATTTTCTTTTTTTAAGCATGATATTTATTTTATTTTATTTTAATTTTTATTTATTTATTTATTTATTTATTTATTTATTTATTGCAGTTTTTGGCCAGGGCTGGGTTTGAACTCGCCACCTCTGGCATATGGGGCTGGCGCCCTACTCCAGCCACAGGCATTGCCCATGATATTTATTTTAAATGTCAACTCATTCTGGAGAAAGAAATAGTGATGGTGTTTATTTACAGTTTGGACTTTGTGATAATTGTCCCTAAAAAGTTTAAACTTTATTTTTTCAAGGGGAAAAAAAATCAATACAAATTAATCATCCATAAGCTGAATTCTGCAGTTGCTGGTTGTTTATGATTTTATACATTTTATTTTGCCATATAAAGGTAAAAAATGGCAAGCTACCACAATACATATATTTTTGTTTTGTTTTGCTCTGTTTTAGGCAACAGAGCTGCTTAGGCAGTTGTCAGTGACAATTCATGGGTTTGGAAATACTTGCAAGTTTGCAAAATTAGCTTTATGAAAAGGAATGTATTACTTAATATGATTTGATCATACTGGACATTTATACAAAACACAGTAGGCTCATCTAAATGAGTAATTCACTATAAATGAGTTTGAAGACAGACAACAGATAATACAAACTTATAATTATATGCCATATCCATATATACAAATACGATTTTTGGCTACTTTACGTTATAAAAGATAACTTACCTGCAAAAACTGAGGTGGTTCACTTCGTTCAACTTCATTTTCTTTTAGTATCTTAAGAATTAACATAAGATAAACCAAAAGGTAATAAAATTTACAAAATAAAAATACAAATTTCTATTATACTTAAGAAATACAACACCATCACTAATAAGAAATAAAAACTATAATGCTGATAAAAATTTTTCACTTAGTAAGAATTTAAAAAGCTCTTAACAGTACTAATAAAAATGAAGTGAAACCAATATTCTAATTGTAAAACATTAAGATTTTTAGATTTGACAATATCAAGAAACTAAGGAAGTTGCCCTTAGCCTAAAAGTAATCAGTTTCCACTTTTGGCTATCAAATCTAAGGCAAAAACTTAAAATGAAAACAATAAATTATGTCCAAAAGCATTTTATGAAGTATTGTTCATAATAGCAAAATGCAGCCAGACATGATGGCTTCCTCCTATAATCCTAGCACTTTGGGAGGCCACAGTGGGAGGATCACTTGAGGTGTACCCCATCTGTACGAAATATGTAATAGAAAACTTAGCCAGGTGTAGTGGCATGTGTTGTAGTCTCAGCTACTTGGGAGCCTGAGGCAGGAAGATCCCCTAACCTGGATGTTCAAGGTTGCAGTGACATCTCAACTCTCTAGCCAGAGCAACAGAGCAAGACCTTGTCTCAAGAAACAAACAAAACATGGCTGGCAAGGTGGCTCACACCTGTAATCCCAGCACTTGGGAAGCCAAGGCGGGTGGATGGCCTAAACTCACAGGTTGGAGACCAGCCTAAGCTAGAGCAATACCCCATCTCTAAAAACGGCCAGGGACAGGAGCCTGTAGTCCCAGCTACTCAGGAGGCTGAGGCAAGAGAATTGTTAAACCTAAGAGTCTGACTTTGAGGTTGCTATGAGCTATGACAAAAAACAGCAAAATACTGAAAATAATCTAAATGTCCAAAATAGGGAGCTGTTTAGATATCCAAAGGACAGAATGGTAAGTAACCTTTAAAAGTATGTTTAAGGACAATTTTTAACGAAGTGAGTAATACAATATGATATTAAGGGGAGAAGATATAAAACTATACACATCATGCCAGGAGCAATGGCTCAGACATATAATCCCAGACTTAGGCAGGCTTAGGTGGGAAGAATATTTGAGACTAGGAGTTCAAGACTAGCCTGGGCAACACAATGAGACCAATCTCAACAACAAAAAAAAAAAACTTTTTTTTAATTAGCTAGGTACAGTGTCACATGCCTATAGTTCCAGCTACTTGGGAAGTGGAGACAGGAACTCAAGGCTGCATTGAGTTATGCTCACACCACCAGGACTCAGAGCGAGACCCTCTCTATACACATGAACCTAACTATTTGTTTTTAAATCAGACATGCAAAAAAAAAGCTTGAAATTTTAACAATAATCTCTGGGAGGCAGGATAAGTTTTATGTTTTCTTCATTCCTGTATTTTAAAAAGAAAGAAAAAATAAGAGTATTAAAAGAAAAAAGATAAAAAAAGAAAAGACCAGCAACATAGAAATCAAAGTAAGATAAAAAATGGGGGTAAATGAAACATTTCACTCTTTTTTTTGCAAACATACCTGCTGAAAAGAGCAGTGCCATATAATGAAAAAACTGTCCATTCAAAAGTGCTAGCAGCATCCTTATTGAGAAACAATAAATCATTTATTCTAGAATTTCAGTTCATCCTAATTAGTATCATTTTTGATATTACCGTCATAGTTTTCAAATTGTGCAAAAGGTATTTTGGGGGTGCCACAGTGAAATTCACGGGGGTTCCACAAGATGTTTTAAATTTAAAGAAACAACGAAGTCACCTGACATCTGGCATTAATTGAATTAAAAACTCAAGGCAGTTCAATTTCAACATCAGATCTCACTACATTTCTTTTCATGATGTCATATCCTTATGAAGCTAGGTTTTGAGAAATTGCTATAATAAAAAAGCAATTATCGTGAGAAAATCAATGTGGAACAAGAAATGAGTTGGTGTTACCTAATCCATTCCCAGGATTCAGAAGTTGCACAGTGGCCAACAGTGGTACACATTCCAACATTCCATCAGTTAGTATGTTTGTTTGTTTGGATTTTTTGAGACAGTGTCATTCTGTTGCCCAGATTACAGTACCAGGGTATCAGCATAGATCATAGCAACCTCAAACTCATGAGTTCAAACGATCCTCCTGCCTCAACTTCCCTAGGTTCCCACCAGGAACCAGGAAGCCCAGCTAATTTTTCTATCTTTAATAGAGATAGGGTCTCGTTCTTGGTCAGGCTTGTCTGGAACTCATGAGCTCAACTGAACCTCCTAGCTTGGCCTCCCAGAGTGCTATGATTATAGGCATGAACCACCTTGCCCAGCCAGTAAACTGTATTTTTTTAATAATAAAATGCTTATTAAATTACTAGGACATAATTACTTATTAAGTTGTTTTTACTACTACTGTCAACTTAACAAATGAAACTGTTAGGTTTTTCTTTTGGCAAAAAGATACAATGAAAAAATAGTTAATGAGACACAAGAGGGTTCATGAACTAATATAGCTTGGAACTCTCTATATTACTATATACTATCACTTTAATTCCATCACAAATTACAGAACATTTATATTAATATTTATGCTGTTAGGAAAAAACAAAATATGTACCTGTTGAGAATCCTGGTTCAGATGAGAAGACTTTAGTATAGCTTGTGAAACTACTATAGTAAATGATTTCTGAGCTGTAGTAGAGAAAATCAAAATATTTTATTCATGTTATAGATAGTTATGCTGTATAATTTTTAACATATTTCTAAAACTGGAACAAGGACTCTAACTTAAATTGTAAGAGGAGACAAAGTCTTGATAACTGTAATCTAGAGTATGGATATTAGAGTATTCAATGTACTACTCTCACTGTGTAGGTTGAAACATTTTCATAATAAAAATTCAAAAATATTTAAAATGAAAGCCTGTTACTAAGTCAACAGTAGAAATGTTTCCTTTTCTTTTTTTAAACTCATTGGAAAAAAAAAAAAAATACTAAGCCAATAGCTAATAACCTACACTAAAAATGAATTATTGAAGGGGAGGTGGGGGAAAGAGGATCTTACTGACCACCATTATACTGCTGCTATGTGCAATCACAGAAAACAAAAAAGCACTTAATGCCATTTCTAATCTATCTTAAATCCATTTGACTATGACTTGAGAAAAATATTAACTTATTCAGTTAACAATTACTTTAAAAGTATGGTATGAGGAAAAGCAGTGAACAAGACAAAATTCCTTAAAAAGGAAGGCATATGGCAGGCCCGTAGCTCAGTGAGTAGGGTGCCGGCCACATACACCGAGACTGGTGGGTTCAAGCCCAGCCTGGGCCTGCTGAACAACAATGACAACTGCAACAAAAAAATAGCCGGGCATTGTGGCAGGTGCCTGTAGTCCCAGCTACCTGGGAGGCTGAGACAAGAGAATTGCTTAAGCCCAAGAGTTTGAGGTTGCTGTGACCTGTGACACCACTGCACTCTACATAGGGTGACATAGTGAGACTCTGCCTCAAAAAAAAAAAGGGATAAAAAAGACAAACAACTGGCTCGGCACCTGTGGCTCAAGCGGCTAAGGTGCCAGCCACATACACCTGAGCTGGCAGGTTCAAATCCAGCCTGGGCCCGCCAAACAACAATGACGGCTGCAACCAAAAAATAGCTGGGCATTGTGGCGGGCACCTGTAGTCCCAGCTACTTGGGAGGCAGAGATAGGAGACTCGCTTGAGCCCAGGAGTTGGAGGTTGCTGTGAGCTGTGATGCCACAGCACTCTACCCAGGGTGACAGCTTGAGGCTCTGTCTCAAAAAAAAAAAAAAAAAAAAGACAAACAACTAATACAAAAAGTTATCATATTGAAGAATGACATGATATAGAGTAATTTTAGATAGAGAATCAGTAAAGTTCTCTCAGGGAGACCAACATTGAAACTGAGACCTGAAGAAAACAACACCTATTCCAAGGGTAAGTAGTTCAGGTGAAAGGCAGAAGACAAAGGCTCAGAGGCAGAAAAGTTGGCAAGCCTGAAGAACGGAAAACAGAGCATCCTGGCTAGTCATACTGCCAGGTGTCTACTTAAAAACAGGATTTTTTAAACAGCAACCCCCATTAAAAAGTGGGAAATGGTTGGAGCATCACACCTGCAGGCCTAGCACTCCAGGAGGCTGAGGTTGGAGGAACACTTGAGTTCAGGAGTTTGAGACCAGCCAGAGGAAGAATGAAATCCCTCCTATACTAAAAATAGAAAAAAATTCAGGCATGGTGGCACATCCTATAGGCTGCGGCAGGAAGATTGCTTGATTCCAGGAGTTTAAGGTGGCAGTGAGCTATAGTGATACTATGACACTCTAGCCTGGGTGACAGAGCAAGATTCTATCAAAGGTAGGGGGAGGAGGGAGGGAAGGGCAGGGAAGAAAGAAAAAAGTAGGCAAAAGACAGACAAATGGCCAAGAAACATAAAAAAAAATGCTCAATGTCACGAATCATGAGGAAATGAGGTATCACCTTATACCTGTTAGAATGATTAGAATAGTTTTTATTAAGTCCATCTGGGAGGCCATGGTGGGCAGATCACCTGAGCTCACGAGTTGGATACCAGCCTAAGCAAGAGCGAGACCCCATCTCTAAAAATAGCTGGGAGTTGTGGCAGGCACCTGTAGTCCCAGCTACCTGAGGGACCGAGGTAAGAGAATCACTTGAACCCTGGAGTCTGAGGTTGCTGTGAGCTATTATCCCACAGCACTCTACCTGGGGTGACTAAGTGAGACTCCGTCTCAAAAAAAAAAAAAAAGTCCAAACGCAGGGGCCAGGGACGGTGGCTCACACCTGCAATCCTAGCACTCTGGGAGGCTTAGGTGGGTAGATTGCCTGAGCTCAAGAGTTCGATACCAGCCTGCGCAAGAGTGAGACCCTCATCTCTAAAAATAGACAGGTGGGCTCGGCGTCTGTAGCTCAGCGGCTAGGGCGCCAGCCACATGCACTGGAGGTGGCAGGTTTGAATCCAGCCCGTGCCTGCCAAACAATAATGACAACTACAACCAAAAATAGCCGGGCAGTATGGCGGGTACCTGTAGTCCCAGCTATTGGGAGGCAGAGGCAAGAGAATCGCTTAAGCCCAAGAGTTTGAGGTTGCTGTGATCTGTGATGCCACAGCACTCTACTCAGGGTGACATAGTGAGACTCTGTCTCAAAAAAAAAAAAAAAAAAAAAAAAATTACTTAAATTAAAAAATAAAATGCCCAAAGCAACATACGGTGGTGTGAATGCAGAAAGGAACACTATTATAAGAGTCTTTATCTAACACAAGCAATCAGTATAACCTGGTTCTTTGTACCCTCAATGATTCCCCAACAATAAAATAAATAAATAAATAGAAAGAAAGGAACACTTATGCACACTGTTGTTAGGACTAGAAACTAGTAGAACCTCTGTGAAAACAGTATGGAGATTTCTCAAAGAAGTAAAAGTTAAACTATCATTTGATGAATAATCCCACTGCTGGGTATCTACCCAAAGGAAAAGAAGTAATTTTATCAGTAAGAAACTGGCACTCCAATGGTTATTGCAGCACAATTCCAATTGCAAAGCTCTGGAATCAAAGTGCTCCTTGGTTCATAGATAGATTAACAAAATTTGTTATACATATACCATGGAGTACTACTTAGCCATAAAACAGGATGAATTAATGCCTTTTACAACCATTTGGAAGGACTAGGAGGCCATTTTACTAAGCAAAGTATCTTAAGAATGGAAAAACAACGTTATCAACAATGTTATCTTTTCTTTTTTTTTTTTTTTTGACAGTCTCACTATGTTGCCCTTGGTAGAGGGCCTTGGCATCATAGCTCACAGCAATCTCAGGCAATCGGGCTCAAGCAATTCTCTTACCTCAGCCTCATAGTAGCTGGGACTACATGTGCCCCCCACAACGCCCGGCTATTTTTTTTGTTGTTGTTGCAGTCGTCATTGTTGTTTAGCTGGCCCTGGCCAGGTTCGAACCCGCCAGCCTCAGTGTATGTGGCTGGTTCTGTAACCACTGTGTTACAGGCGGCGAGCCTACTAACATTCTTAAAAAGAGACTGCTGTTAGCAATGTACCCTAAACAAAGCCAAAATACCAGTGACATACCGAAAAAAATATATTTGCAACATATATCCTGAAGGGCCAATAGCCCTAATATATAAAGAACTTTTACAAATCAAAGAGAAAAAAAAACCAACACTCATTAAAAATTAGACAAAAGAGTAGAATAGTTCATTGGAAAAAACATACAAATCACCCTTAAACATGAAAAGATGCTGAATTTCACTTACAGTAATAGAAATACAAAATTGAAAATTTTTCAACTGAAATGCCATTTCTGGACGGTGCCCATGGCTCAAAGGAGTAGGATGCTGGCCCTATATGCTGGAGTTAGTGGGTTCAAACCCAACCCTGGCCAAAAACTGAAATGCCATTTCTCACATATTAAATCAGCAAAAACTCAAAACCTGGGCAACACACTCTATTATTGGCAATGTTGTGGAGAAGTGGCCACTCTTGTACATTACTTGTGGGAACGAGAAAATTGCATAACTTCTACATTGTACATAACAATACTACATTGTATTTACCCAAGTAGAAGTAATTCTACTTCTAGGAATTTACCCTGAAGACACTTCCCCCAATAATATGAGTAAAATCCGTAAACTTATACAAATAAACATAAATAGGTAATGTTATTTGTTATATTATTTATAATAGTAAAATATTGAGGTGGTGCCAGTAGCTCAGCGACTAGGGCGCCAGCCACATACACCAAAGCTGGCAGGTTTGAACCCAGCCCAGGCCAGCTAAAAAGAAATAATAATGACAACTGCAACAAAAAAGAAAAAAATAGTGGGGTATTGTGGCAGGCGTCTATAGTCCCGGCTACTTGGGAGGCTGAGGCAAGAAAATCGCTTAAGCCCTAGAGTTCAAGGTGAGCTAAGATGGCACGATATTGTACCCAGGGCAATAGCTTGAGACAATGTCTCAAAAAAAAAAAAAAAAAAAAAAGTAAAATATTGAAAACAATCTAAATATCCATATAGAAAAGACTGGTTGAATAAATGTAGTCCATCTACATAATGGACTATAATAGAGCTGTAAATAAATGAGAATGATGCCTATAAATTACAATAATTTCCAGGATATATTAAGTGAAAAGAAGGAAGGTGCTAAAGTATGTAAGAGTATGGCACATGAGGTCAAACAATTAAGGTCACAAACTTATCCTAGAAAAAGTGCTATGTTCCTCGTTGCTCACCTTGGAAAGCTATGCACTGATCCCAGCACCTAGTCCACCGTTCAAAGCAGTTTTGGAACTCTTTTAGGGCTGTCATCTTATTAGGTCTGATAATGAGGTTTACAAACTCATCCTAGAAAAAGTGCTACATACCTCAGTGCTGAATATCTCTACGGTCAACAGATGGCCAAGGGAATACTTAAAAAATGACTGCAGTGATATTCAGCAATGAGGTATGTTGCACTTTTTCTAGGACAAGTTCACGATCTTGTCAGACCTTCTGTTTTGTTGAATAAGGGAAAATAAGAATGTATGTGAAGCTATTTATTTTTACAAAAAGAAACAAAGGTATGACACATAGAGCAGTTAGGTAGGAATGGGATGAAAGATATAAGAAAGGAATCTGAGTATAAGTTTTCATACAGCTTTGACTTTTGCAGTTAATACTTTACATGTCAGAAATAAATCGACAAGGATATAATACATACATACATATACACAATATAAACAATGAACATGATCATACATAACATAAACAATGAACTTAACTATATCAAATAATACATGTAACATGCTAAAGTAATCCAAGTAACTTTTGAAATAATATTGTAACTGTATGTTCTCAATAGAATATATTCTAGGCCAGGCACACACCTGTAATCCTAGCACTCTGTCTGGGAGGCTGAGGCAGGTGGATTACTTGAGCTCAGGAGTTCAAGAACAGTCTAAGCAAGAGCAAGACCCTGTCTCTATTAAAAACAAAAAAATCAGGCGGCACCTGTAGCTCAGTAGGTAGGATGCCAGCCACATACACTGAGGCTGGCGGGATTGAATCCGGCCAGGGACAGCTAAAACAACAACTGCAATAAAAAAAAATAGCCAAGAGTTGCCTGTAGTCCCAGCTACTTGGTAGGCTGAAGCAAGAGAATCGTTTCAAGAGTTTGAAGGTTGCTATGATGCTATGATGGATGATGCCACAGCACTCTACCCAGGGTGACAGCTTGAGACTCTGTCTCCAAAAAAAAAAAAAAAAATAGAAAAATTAGCTGCGCGTATTAGTGAGCCCTTGTAGTCCCTGCTACTGTAAAGGCTGATGCAAGAGGATCACTTAAGCCCAAAAGTTTGAGGTCACTATGAAGTACGATAACACCACAGGACTCCACCAAAGGTGACAGAGTGAGACTACCTCAAAAAAAAAAAAAAAATATATATATATATATATATATATACACACACATACACACACACACATATACACACACACACAAAATTAAAAACTATAAAGGATATGTGAACTTTAAAAATTTGTAGTTTTCTTGCTAGCAGGAATACTGGTGTGACAATTTAGAAACCATTTGATGTGTATTGTCAAATCGAGGCAATAAATTTACTGATGTTGGGAATCAGGACCCTTTCATACTGAGAATAAACACAATTATAGAATTTAGAAAAGAAGCACCCTCTGATATAGGATTGGAATTGGAGATACCAATATAAATTCACTGTTTTTTTAAGGTATCTCCTAGCACATATCTAGAAATGAGTAAGAATACACACACACATACATTATATGTACAAACATATTTTATGTGTATATGCATATTTGCTTCTATATGCTAATGCATACTTATATATGAAGAGAATATTTCTGGAAGGATACGCCAGGAGACTATAGCTAATTCTGAGTTTACTAGGAGATTGTGGTAGGAAGGAGACTTCCTTATCAGTATATTTTTTCTATTATAATTGGTTTTACCAAGTATATGCATCACCTAGTTAATACTATGTTAATTCTTTAATGTAGCAGCAAGAACAAATGCTCTTTGAGCTCCAAGAAAACAACCCAAAACAGACATGCCATTCTAACCTTTAGGACTGCTATCTGGCTCATGTATCTGTTGAGTTCCTTGCTGTTGAAGGATAGCATTTTCCTTTTTCAATATTTCCAAGCTGTCTAAAGCAGTACTGTGTTCAGACAGGGTCTTTAAAAGGGAAATGTTGTTTACTAATTCAGAAAGTTCTGAAGAATTTCTAGGATTATTCCAGTATTGTTTGCTTTTTCCGGAAGTTTTGGCTTCAACATGGTCATGGGATAAAATTCGAATACTTCCCCAATCTTCAGATTCAGGTATACATGCTTCTGTGTCTTTGAAAATAAGATGCTCTTTTCCCAGTGGGCAAAACAAAGAACTAGAAATTTGGACATTTGATTTATCAAGAGTAATACATTCAGAGTCATTCTGGTTGATATTTAATACTTGGGTACTGTTGTCACTTCTAGAGGTTGATGGAAAAACCTGTTGATCACTTTTGTCTAAGCCACTTTCCAAAATAAAAGGCTGAGATTGAGCATCTTCTGAAAATAGATTATTTTCATGAGTTTGATCAGTTGCTATGTTTAAAAAATCAGGAATATGTAAATTTTTGCTTATATCTTTAGATTTACTGGGGACTAAAGCAAAATCGTGGTTAGTTCTAACTTTTTGGATAGATTTATTAGAATCTTCTTTATTATCTATATATACATCATTAGTCCACTCTAACGATGAATCAAAAGTGTTTAATGTATCGCTATTCTCCTCTATTTCTTTTCCAGCATTTCCAGCTTTACAAGGTCTTGGATCAAAACCTACATAAGTTGTATCACAAAACTGTAATGGCATAGTCTCTTTAACAGGAAATGTCTCTGTAGGTTTGCCACCAGCTATTGTCAAGAGTGGCAAATGTTCACTGCCAATTTCTTTTTGAACACATGAATTATTGTTGACCAAAATTTCTTTTATCCAACTGTCTGAATTCTGGGAAATTTTATTGCTTTGCTGTGATTCCTCCTCAGTGTCACTGGTCTCAAAATTGTTCAGATCAAAAGTTACCTCCAAAAATGGTTGTGTTACATTACTTAGAGATTCATGAATACTATTAAGACTTTCATTATCAGTATTACTTTTAGAAAACGTATCTGTAATGTCATTGGAGATCCTAGAATTGCTACTTAGAGAAGATTCAATTGGTAGATGTTCTGATTCTACTAGAGATGATGTCAGTTGTTTACACCCTTTTTCTGATGTACCACACATATTTCCCTCCCGAGGAGCATCTTCTCTATTGAAAACTGATCCTTTTACGTACAGCTTGTCATTTTGATTAGAAGATAATCTATTATTTTCTTGAATGTCAGATTCTGATGATACACCATCATTTTTTGCACTACTACAAGTAACCTGTAAGCTGTTACTGTCACAAAATGAAGGAATTCCTAATTTTACTTCTTGATTCCAGGATTGGTCATTAATATTTACTGACTTCTCTACATTATACTTTTTCCCCTTTTCAATATATGTTTCAAACAACTGTGTCCCTTTTTGTACCAAAAGTTCTTTCAAATTCAAATTTATATCATCTTCCTGAGCTTCGGGTTTCCTTTCTGAATCACTTCCACCTACAACAGAAGAATGTATAGGTGAACTCTGTGAGGATAAATACACGGCCCACTGGTTTTTATTTCTCATGGTATTTTCTGATTGATGCTGACAGTGTAAATTTTCTGTACTCTTCATCTCAGCATATTTTTCCTGATGAATTAAGCACTTTGGTTTAGTAGCAATGTTTAAAGCTTCTTGTGGTTGTATTGGGGAAAAGTGTTTTGTAATCTCAGAATCTAATTTCTTACTTGTACTAGTTGATTTGGACTTCAGAAGAGCTAATATCTGTGCTTTGCTTCTGATGTTTTGTGAAACACCTAAACAGGGAGACAAAAAATTATCTCCTTTTCTTGGCTCATTGGTCTGTAAAGAGTCTGGATGCTTACTTCCAGAACTGATAGGAGAGCAAAAATAACTTTCTTCACAGAGCAATTCTGGGTTAATTTTGAAGGATGGAGCAGGAACACCTAAAGAAAAAGACATGTCATTTCTCTCTTTGTCCTTGTAAGTCACAACGTTATCAGGGTCTGTTGAGGTATCATTTATATCTTTCTTGCCAAAAGTAGAAAACAAACTAGGTGTGCTGTAGAATGGAAAAGAAAAAGTAGGGCCAGGTTTCTTAGACTCCAGTGATGTAGGTGATTCGTAATTTTCTGTAATAACCATTTTCTTTGGAACTTGACGTGGTCCTTGAAAACCCTAAAAATATTAAAACAATTATTAGCTATACCATTACCTATGAAAAAATTATGAAATGAACTGGCAAAGGAAAAAAAAAAAGAATAAGAAGTGTGTATGCTTTGTCTAAGGTAAAGTAATAATTAAGATTTTAAAGTTTGGGGCTGGGTGCAACAGCTCATGCCTGTAGTCCCAGCACTCTGGGAGGCCAAGGCAGGGGTGGTGGTGGGGAGGGGATGTTGCCTGAGCTCAGGAGTTGGACACCAGCTTCAGCAAGAGTGAGACCCATCTCTAAAAACTAGCCAGGCATTGTAGAGCGTGCCTACAGTCCCAGCTACTTGGGAGGCTGAGGTAAGAAGATCACTTGAGCCCAAGAGTTTAAGGTTGTGATGCAGGGTCACAAAGTGATTTAAAGTGTGCTAAACAGAGGCCGGGGGCAGTGGCTCATGCCTAAAATCCCAGCACTCTGGGAGGGCAAAGTGGGAGGAGCACCTGAGTTCACGAGATGGACACCAGCCTGAGCAAGAGTGAGACCCCCTCTCTAAAAACAGCTGGGTGTTGTGGCAGGTGCTTGTAGTCCCAGCTACTAGGGAGGCTGAGGCAAAAGAATCACTTGAGTCAGAGAATATGAGGTTGCTGTGAGCTATGACACCATGGGACTCTACCAGGTGAGACTCTTATCTCAAAATAATAATAATAATTTAAAAAATAAAGTTTGGTAAATTGAAATACAAATAGTCACTTGTAAGATTTTTCTAACTAAGGGTTTATTTTTCCCGTTTACCTAAGTATACTATGAAGTATCATTTTATCAATAACAACACAATATAATAGCTTCAGAATTTACTACTTTTTGAAACAATTTTATAAATATGTATTTTTAATTTTTTTTCAAATTCTACTAAGGAGTATATAAATATATATTGATGTATTATTTTCCACAGAGAAACTTACAGTAAACTTCCTTTTTAAACCAGCAGGCTGACATCCAAGAGACGGGCCAGAGGACATAAACCTCTTTGAACTTAATTCTGATGGTTCTTTAATGACATCCTTTTTAATAGCGAGACCTCCAGTGACTTTAATCTCCTCAACTGAGATTAAGTATCGATCACCTTCTAAGTCATCTCCAGGTTTCACCTAAATTTTAAAGAATAAATGTCAAAAATCACATACATCTAATTATTTGATTATCTGTTTTCTAGTATGCTCACTAGCACTGAGCAAGACACAATGGGTGTCCAATAGTTGTTGAATGAATGAATCAGTGACTAAATGTTTCAATTATTTACTATTATGCACTAGTTTGCTGCCAACAAGCACAAAAAAAGGTAATGCAATTAAAAAAAATTGTTCATTTAACAACACATATTGAGGGCTCTACATGAGGTCTTTTTTTACATGCTGAAGATACAAAGACAAAAAAAAAAAATGCTTCCTCTCAAAGAATTCACTTAGAATCTGCACAAATGTGATTTTTTGAAAATTAGAGCTATTATCAATTACATATCTTTAAATGAATGAGTAAGATATACACAATTATCACTTATTAAATACTACCATAAATTATCAGTTGCTTAATCATGTTCCAAAATGCATTTTAATCACTTTAATGAACAAACAGCCCTTGCCGCCACCTCTAATGGCAGCATAAAATTATCAATCTACCTTGAAAATACACATAAGCTGGGGCAATTGTGGCTCAAAGGGGTAGAATTTGCTCAGGCTGGTGTCCAACTCCTGAGCTCAGGTGCTCTTCCCACTTTGCCCTCCCAGAGTGCTGGGATTTTAAGCATGAGCTACTGCCCCCGGCCTCTGTTTAGCACACTTTAAATCACTTTGTGACCCTACATCACAACCTCAAACTCTTGGGCTCAAGTGATCTTCTTGCCTCAGCCTCCCAAGTAGCTGGGACTGTAGGCACTGCCGGCCCCATATGCCAGAGGTGGCAGGTTCAAGCCCAGCCCCAGCAAAAAAATGCAAAATAAATAAATAAATAAAAATCTAAAAAAAAAAAAAAAGGAAACACACATAAGCTGTGTAAAATGAAATAGTAACAGTGGTTACCACCAACTATCTACTTAGATAGAGATTCTCCTAGACCCTCTTTTTATAAAAGAACCATAACCACTTGCTACCTTTTTTTTTTAATTTTTGAGAGAGGGGTTTGCACTGTCACCTAGACTAGAGGACAGTAATACGATCATAGCTCACTGCAACCTCCAATTCCTGGGCTCACCTATTGTAAAGATTAAATGAAACAGTATCAAAAGCTTATGGCATACACCTAAAATAAAAACAAAAGCTTGTAGCACAAAGTCTAGTTATAATAAATGTTCAACAAATGCTAGCCATAATTGTTAGTACCATGACTACACAATTTAGCAACATTTATAAAAGAACTATTTAAAGATATTTTTAAAGAATAACTTTAAAATAAGATAAACACACTAAAATACCTCAAGGCATTTGAGAAATATACTCTCCAAACAAGATCCTTTGTCATCATACAAAATGGCCTGTATTAAAAAAAAAAAGAAAAAGTTAAAAAACAGAACCTAACTCTGCTTTTCTTAAACATCTTTAATGGCAAATTAAAAACTCTTAATCATGTTACAAAGGGATTACCTACTTTGTTTAACTTGGATTTGAAAGCACCTCTATTTTGAATGTTTAGTATGCATCTACTCAGTCTGTGTAAGAGGAGTGAAGGCATACACATGTGAGAAATTCAAGACCAGGCACAGTGGCACACATCTGTAATCCTAGCACTCTGGGAGGCTGAGGTGGATCACTTGAGCTCAGCAGTTCGAAACAGCATGAGCAAGAATGAGACCCTGTCTCTACTAAAACCAGAAAAACTAGCTAGGTGTTGTGGCAGGTGTCTGTAGACCCAGCTATTTGGGAAACAGAGGCAAGAGTATCCCTTAAGCCCAGGAGTTTGAGGTTGCTGTGTGCTAGGCTGATGCCATGGAACTCTAAACTGGACAACAGAGAGTAAGACTCTGTCTCCGAAAAAAAGACAGTTATTCACAAAAGATAATATATTATATAATTTCATTTACGTGTAATGTCCAGAAATAGGCAACTCTAACAAGTCAGTAGGTAGGGTGGCGCCTGTGGCTCAGTGAGTAGGGCACCGGCTCCATATAACAGGGGTGGCAGGTTCGAACCCAGTCCCAGTCAAACTGCAACAAAAAAATAGCTGGGTGTTATGGTGGGCGCCTGTAGTCCCAGCTACTAGGGAGGCTGAGGCAAGAGAATCTCCTAAGCCCAGGATCTGGAGGTTGCTGTGAGCTGTAACGCCACAGCACTCTACCGAGGGTGATAAAGTGAGACTCTGTCTCTAAAAAAAAGAAAACAAGGCAGTAGGTAGATTTATGTAGGCTTATGGCTAGAAGCTGAATACTTAGTGACCGCTAATAAGTATGAGATGACTTTTTGGGGTAACAAAAATGTACTAAATTTAAATTGTGTGCATGGATGCAAAACTCTATGAATATACTAAAAATCACTGACTGGGTAAAATGAAAAGCGTGAATTACTGCATATACTCGAGTATAAGCCGACCCGAGTATAAGCCGACCCCCTTAGTTTTACCCTAAAAACTGGGAAAACTTAGTGACTCGAGTATAAGCTGAGGTGGAAAATGCAGCAGCCACTGGTAAATTTCACAAATAAAAATATATACCCAAAACAATTACAATAATTGAGGAATCAGTAGATTAAATGCTTTTCAATATTTATTGCTAAAGAAAAACTGTAAACTAGCAACACCAACTTTAAAACTTTAAATAAAGTGCAGAAAACCATAGCTTAACAGGTAATCAAGCTAAATCACAAAGGTTAAAATCCTTCAAAATTGGATTCCTCCTCCTCATTATCTGTATGTCCAAACAGAGCTTCAGCTGTATCTGATGTGAGGGTATCAGCATAGACATTGTCATCATCACTGAGTTCAGAGATATCATCATCACTGCTGTGGGTCTCATATAAAGCACAGTCTTCACTGCCATCCATCGCATTTCTAATGCCGCATTTCTTGAAGGCGCGTTGCACCATTTCCTCTCTTCCCATGCATCACGAACCCACTTTGCTATCAGTTCTATGTCAGGCTTCTTTCGCGCGCACGGAATCAAATAACCTGTATGACCCGAGTATAAGCCGAGTTCGGTTTTTCGGCACAAATTTTGTGCCCAAAAAACTCGGCTTATACTCAAGTATATACAGTATTCCCACTTTAAATCCTCCTCCCTGCTTACTCTTCCCAGCCTCTGAAAACCATCATTCTACTCTCTGCCTTCATGAGATAAATGGCTTTTAATATTTAGATCCCCACATATAAGAACATGTAAGACTTGTCCTTCTGTGGTTGGCTTATTTCATTTACAATAATAATCTCCAGTTCAATCCATGTTATTGTAAATGGCATGATTTTATTCTTTTTTTGTGGCTGTATAACATAGTATTTCATCATGTATATGCAGCACAATTTCTTTATACATTCTTCCATTAATGAACACAGGTTAATTTTATACCTTGAATGTTGTAAATAGTGTTGTAATAAACATTCCTATTTAGTTGTTGGAGTCACTTTTATATTCTAATTATTAATATCTTGATAGATAAGTAGTTTGCACATATTTTCTTCCATCCTGTGAGGGGTCTCCAGCTTCTTGACTTTTTTCCTCTGCTGTTCATAAGCTTTTCAGGTTGATATGATCCCATTTCTTTAATTTTTCTTTGGTTGAATCTACTTCAGTAGTATTCCTCAAGAAGTCCTTTGCCAGAAGAGGGTCCTGAAGCATTTCCTCAATATTGTCTCTCAGTAGTTTCCTAGGTTAAAGTGTTAGGTTTAAGTTTTAGCAATTTTGATTTTATTTTTATAAATGTCAAGAAATAAGCAACCTATTCCATTCTTCCGAATATCAGTATATAGTTTTTTCCAGCATCATTTATTGAAGAAATTGTCATTTTCCCACTGTATGGCACCTTTGTTGAAGATGAGTTCAATATAGATGTGTGGATTTATTTCTAGGTTCTCTATTGGTTCCATTGATCTATATTTCTGTTTTTATGACAGTACCATGCTCTTCGGTAAGTATAATTTGAAGTTAGGTAATGTGAATCCTCTAGTTTTGTTCTTTTTGCCCCGGTTGATTTTGGCTATTCTGGGTCTTTTGTATTTTCATATTAATTACAGTTTTATTTTTTCTTTTTCTTTGTAAAAATGTTATTGGTATTTTGATAGGATTGCATTAAATCTGTAGATTCCTTTGGATAGTATGGGAATTTTAACAATTTTGATTATTCCAGTGTATGAGCATGGAATATTATTCCATGTTTTTGTTTCCTCTTCAATTTCACAGACTGCCCAAACTCTGGGGACATGCTGTTCCACTCCACTATTCCTTAGGTCAATTCCATACCTTGGCTATTGTGAATGATTCTGCAATGAACATGGGAGTCTAGAAATCTCTTTGACATCCTGATTTTAAATCTTTTTGTTAAATATCAAGAAGTGGGAGTGCTGAATTATATGGCAATTCTATTTTTACTTTTTGTTGTTATTTTTCTATTTCTCTAATTTGAGCATTGATTTTTTATGTAAATTATCTAGTTCTTGCTTATGGGCAGCAACATAAACATTTCTGGTTAATTTATAAAGTATGACCAGAGTCCTTAATTCATATTTTATTTTTGTTTTGGAGGTTTGAAAATTAGTTTTTGTTTGGATTTTAATTATGCTATACACACAAACAGTCTTTTTGGAATAAATTATTGTACACAATATCTTGTGGGTTAAAACTACATAACATCATATTTGACTAGTATATTTCTTTGTTATTGTTGCATAACAAATCATCACAAATTTAGAGGCTTAAACCAACACCCACTTTTCAGCTCATAGTTCTGTAAATCAGAAGTCTAGGCAGATACTTGGATTGAAATTAAGCTGTTGATCAGGATGGGCTCATATCTGGAGGTTCAAGGAAAAGCTGTGTTTGCATGTTTACTCAGATTTTTGGCTGCATTAAGTTCCTTATGGTTTTAGGACTGAGGTTCTTTTTTTCTTGCTGACTTTCAGCTGGTAGGCCTCACTGAGCTTGGAAATGCTGTTTGAATTCTTCGGTATTACCATTTTCAAGCTAACAAAAGCACATCAAATTCTCATGCTTCAAATTTTTCATTTTCTTGTCTGTCACTAACCAGAGAAAATTTTCTGCTTTTGAAGGGCTTACCTGGTTGTGTCAGGTTCACCCAGATGATCTCCATATTTTAAGATCATTGATTAAGACTTTTGTTTACATCTACAAATCTTTTCAACGTAATAAGTTGATTAGCAGTGATGAAATAATCAGAGATAGGAATCTTGTGGGGCTATCTTTAGAATTCTGCTTGCCACAATTAATGTAATCAATTGTAGTTAGCAAATGTTGGACTATATTCCTATAGTTCTTCCTTCTTTCAGTGTCTTGCTGTGTTTCTAGTTTCCATACATATGAGACCTGATATTTCCATCTTAGTGCTGGATGAAACGTTTCATTACTATTATTTTATTTTATTTTATTTATTTACTTATTTTGTTGAGACAGAGTCTTACTTTGTGGTCCTCGGTAGAGTGCTGTGGCATCACAGCCCACAGCAACCTCAAACTCTTGGGCTTAAGCGATTCTTTTTTTCTTTTGTTTTTTTAGAGACAAAGTCTGACTTTATCACTATTGGTAGAGGACAATGGCGTCACAGCTCACAGCAACCTCCAACTCCTGGGCTTAGGCGATTCTCTTGCCTCAGCCTCCTAAGTAGCTGGGACTACAGGCACCCACCACAACACCTGGCTATTGTTTTGTTGCAGTTTGGCCAGGACTGGGTTTGAACCCACCACCCTCGGTATATGGGGCCGGTGCCCTACCCATTGAGCACAGGCGCTGCCCGATTTCATCATTTTTTTAATTTCCTTTTTTATTTTACTCAACAAGTTGTACAATTAAATTATTAGTTATAAATACTTTTAAATTTCTAATTATGTTGTCTAATCTTCTAATTTTCAAAACATTTGTCTTGTTTGCCCTGTTACTGAAAGAAATATTTTAAAACCTGCCATTAATTTTTGCTTAGTATACTTTGATTCTGTTATTAATTATTTTTATCTTGCTAGCAAAGGAAATTTAAAGTCTCACTCTTCAGTGTTATCTTTTTTTGCTTGATAGTGTGTATGTATATGTGTATTCTGATATAAATAAAGTTAAATAGGCTTTATTGGGGGGGGTTAGTGGTTTTCTTAATATATACATATATGTATATATATATGTGTATGTATTTTTATATTTTTACTTTTATCTTTTCTGTATCCTTATGCTTTTGTTGTATTCATGTAAATAATTTTGCCTGCTTAAATTTGATTTTGAATATTTACCTTTTTTATTATTTTGTGATATTTAAAACTGTTTCTGTTATTAATTAATTATTTTTTGTTTCACCTTAAATAACTCTAATAATTACTGTAGGCAGTTCTAGTGATGAGGAATTAGCTTAGCTTTTGTTTGTCTGGAAAAGTTTTTATTTCTCCATGATTGATAAAAGACAGATTTGCTTGGTAAAGTATTTTTGGTCGACGGATTCTTTTTACTTCATCTCTTTAAATACATAATCCCACTCTCTTGTGACCTGCAGGGTTTGATGAAAAATCTGCTTGTAGTCATACTGACACTTTTTTTCTATATGATATGCTTTTTATCTCTCTTACTACTCTCAGAAAATTTTCCCTTGTCTTTGATATTTAATAGTTTGGTCATTATGTATCTTGGTGAACTTTTTTTTTATTGAATTTTATTGGAGACTGTTGTGCTTCTTTTCTTTGTATTTTGGCATTTATCTTTTGATTTGGAATATTTTAAACCATTATTTTTTGAAATATGCTTTCTCGTCCATTTTCTATCATTATTCTTAAACTCATGTGTGAAAGTTTGGTCTCTTAATGGTGTCTAACAATTTCTGTGGTATTTTTTCATTCTTTTCACTCTTACGTTTTTCTGTTCCTATAGTTAGATAATTTCAAATGTTCTGTTTTGGAGATCACTGATTTTTTTCTTCTGCTTAATGAAGTCTTCTATTAAAGATTTCTATTGAATATTTTATTTCAGTCATTCTATTTTTCATCTTTAAGATTTCTATATTTTAATTCTTTCTATTTCTTTATAAAACTTTTTGCTTGTTCATGTATTAGTTTCCAAATTTCATTTAATTTTGTATCCCTATATTCTTATAGTTCATTGAACTTCTTTAAGAAGATTATTCTGAATTTTTTGCCAGTCACATCATAGGTCTACATTAATTTAGGGTCCATTATTAGAGCTTTATTATATTTTTTTGGAGTTGGCATAATTTTCTGACTCTTTGTAATCTTTATATATTTGTGTTGTTATCTGCACTTTTGAGAAGACAGACTTCTCCTTTGCTCTTCGTGAGCGTTTATTGGGCAAGGATGGACCTTCACTCTTTAATCTATCCTGTGATTCTGGAAGAGCCAGGTAGTAATGAGAGAGCTTATTATAGGTTCTCTAGATGGGTGGGTTGCTGGCTTTGTTGTTATTTTGGGTAAGGTTGCTGATAGGACTCAGCTGTTTGGAGAGACCCCGGGCTGGCCTGTTGTATCAGACAGAACTGCTGACTGTATAGTATGATGACTTTTGTTTAGGTTAGTGACAGAATGTATTTTCTGGCCAGGTGATTTCCCTATTTGAGGTTTGTAGTTGTACAGAGCTGCAGGGAGAGATTGATTCTCAAATGTTCCTTAGAAATGCAAAATCAAGGTCATCTAGCCAGGGTAGAACCATGGGGAGGGCATTAGGCAGGTCTGGGCCTTTATGTTTCTTGAAAATGCATGGAGGTAGGAGTCTCTGCCTGGGTAGGTCTGGGCAGGCTTTTTGCCTGAGTAGAGCCAATGATAGGCTTCTTGGGTCAAGTAGGTCTACTCCTATGGTTTTTTGAAACAGGCTGAAGGAGGCTTCTCCCTGCCTGGGCAGGGTCCTTTGGGTGTTCTCTGAGATTACACATAGAGATTAGCTACTAGGTGCTCAAGCTAGTTTGGATTTGTTACTGTGCTTCTGAAAGCAATCACTTCTGCTTTGCAGGTCAGCTATGAAGTTAACTAGTACCTTCAATCAGGCCACACATGGCAGACACACGAAGTGCCGCTGATGTTCACACACTGATAACTGTAACCTCCCCCTCTTTTTTTTTTTTTTTTTGTTTCTACTCGATCCTGGGCAATCTAGCCATATTCTTACCCCAGGTTCCTAGTGAGATAGGACTAGAATGGACTTCCTTCCCATCTTGACATGCTAGGAAAGCTGGATAATTGCCTCCAGTTCTCATTTACCCTCATGGAAACTGTAGGCACAGGACAATCCTCTCTATTTTGTGTTGTGTCAACTTGGGGGAGGAGTGATGTGGTTAAATTGAGACCATTTGATTTACATTTCTGATTAAGTTTTCATTCAGTTTTGGGGAGCACACAGGTGTCTCAGGCTTGTTTCCAAATATTAATGTTTAAAAACGCATGTCCTGGTGTGCAGATAGTTGCTAATTGAATTTTCTGTGTGTGGGAAAAGTAGAGCCTTATATGTTCTATTTTGCATCTTTCTGATGTCACTTCAATCATTTGTATTTAAAGTATTATTAATTTTAAAATATTTATTATAGCTTTTTTTATATTTAGACCTTTTTGTAGGTCTTCTCCCCCTTTATTCTTCTTTTTCTGTTGTTTTTTGTGATTTGATAATTTTTTGTGTATGGTCTACTTCAGTTTCCATACTTCAGTTTTGTGTATGGTATACTTTCTCTTTCCCTTTTTTGTGTCTACTACAAATTTTTTTTTTTTTCTTTATGTTCACTTGGGGGCTTGTATAAAATACTGTATAGTTATATAGCCTATTTTAAGCTAGCAAAAACTTAACTGTGACTGCATACAAAAACTCAATACTTTAACTTTTCTTCCCCCCCCCAGTTTTGTTATTTTGATGTCAAAATTTATATTCTTTTATATTATATATCCATAATACATTATTGTAGCTATAACTATTTTTAATACTTCTATCTTTTAACTGTTATTCCAGGATTAAAAATTACTTATTCACCACCACTATGGTATTACAGTATTCTGAGTTTAACTATTATTACCTTGACAGTGGGTATTTTACCTTCATTGTCTTCTTATCAGTTATTGTCATTAATTTAAACCTAAAGAACTGTTTTTCAGAATTTCTTATAAGGCAGGTGCAGGGGTGATGAAATATCTCAGATTTTTTAAATTGTTGGGAATTCATTGAGTGTACAAAGAACCAGGGTACATTGATTGCATTTGTTAGGTAAAGTCCTTCTTATAATTGTGTCCTACCCCCAAAAGGTGTGTCACACACCGTGACCCCCCACACTCCTCTTTCCTTCCCTCTTTTTGCTTTCCCCTTCCCCCACTCCTCATCATGTACTAGGTCATCAACTGTCTTCATGTGAGAATTGAGTACATAGGATTCTTGATGCTTTACTAAGAATAATGTGTTCTACTTCCATTCAGGTTAATACAAAGGATGTAAAGTCTCCATCATTTTTAATGGTTGAATAGTATTTCATGGTGTACATATACCACAGCTTATTAATCCATTCCTGGGTTGGTGGGCATTTAGGCTGTTTCCACATTTTGATGATTGTAAATTGAAGTTCAGTAAACAGTCTAGTGGAAGGGTCCTTATGGTAAAAGGATTTTTTTCCTTCTGGGTAAATGCCCAGTAATGGGATTACAGTACCAAATTGGAGGTCTAGATTGAGTTCCTTGAGGATTCTCCATACTTCCTTCCAAAAGGTTATATTAGTTTGCAGTCCCACAGCAGTGTAAAAGTGTTTGCTTCTCTCCACAACCACACCAGCATCTATAGCTTTGAGACTTTGTGATGTGGGCCATTCTCACAGCCACCTAATCTTAGATAAACCAAACAAGAACATACATAGGGGAAAAGATTCCCTATTCAATAAATGGTGGTTGGAGAACTGGATATCCACATGTAAAAGACTAAAACTTGACATTTATCTTTCTTCACTCACAAACATTGATTCGAGATAGATAAAGGACTTAAATTTAAGACATGCAGTGATAAAAATCCTCAAAGAAACCATAGGAAAAGCACTGGAAGATATCAGCCTGGGGAAAGACTTTGTGAAGAAGACTTCTGTAGCAATTGCAACAACAAAAATAAACAAATGGGACTTAATTAAACTGAAAAGCTTCTGTATAGCTAAGGAGACAACAACCAAAGCAAAGAGGCAACTTACACAATAGGAAAGGGTATTTGCATATTAAGAATTGGACAAAAGTTTGATAAGTAGGATCTACAGAGAAGTTAAATTATTTCACATGAAAAAAAGCCAATAGCCATATATCAATGGGCAAAAGAGATGAATAGAACCTTCTCTAAAGAAGACAGACAAATGGCTAACAAACATATGAAAAAAATTCTCATTGTCTCTAATTATTAGAGAAGTATCTCAGATTTTATCTGGCATTCTTTTTGAGTTTCTTTGAGCTTCGTGGATCTGGATGTTCATTTTCCTGTCTAGATTTGGGAAGCTGTTTTTCTGTCATTATTTCTTTAGGTAAGCTTTCTTCCTCTTTCTCTTTCTTTTTTACTTCTGAGATTTCTATAATGCATATACTGGTCTACTTGATTGTATCTTATAAGCCGAATAACTTTCTTCATTTAAAAAAAATTTTTTTTTCCTTTTTTTCTCCCTCTGGGGAAGTTTTTTTCCCCCTTTCCCCCCCTCTGATTGGGGAAATAATTTCTGATTATTTAATTTTAGGCCTACAATTCTTTCTTCTGCATGACTGAATCTGATGTTAAAACTCTCTATAGAATGCTTTAGTGTCTCCACATTGTTCCTTAGGTCCAGAATTTCTATAGTTCTTTTTTTTTTTAATATTATTTCTTTGTTGACCTTCTTGTTTTGTTTGTATATTGTTAAGTTCATTTCATTTTGTTGTTATCTGTTATACCTCACAGAGCTTCTTTAACAGGATAATTTTGAATTCGTTGGCAGGCAATTTGTAGGTCTTCATTTCTTTAGGGTAGTTTAGCAGTGCTTTATATTGTTTGTTTGATGTTGCTGTCTGTTGCTGTCATGATTTTCTGATATTTGCAATCTTCATGGCTTTGGTTTATACATTTTTTTTTTTTTTTTTTTGCAGTTTTTGGCCAGGGCTGGGTTTGAACCTGCCACCTCCAGCATATGGGACTGGTGTCCTACTCCTTTGAGCCACAGGTGCTGCCCTTGGTTTATACATTTGAAGAAGTAGAAACCTCTTTCAGTCTTCAGGAAAAGCACTTCACCAGGGTACCTGCCACTAAGCAGGTCATCTTGTGGAGTCCTCAGGTCAGCTGTCCTTGTGTCTGGGTCTGTGGAAGTAGGTCTTAAAATGGGTCCAAATGGGACAACCTCTCACTCAGGTAGGCCTTAACTCTCACTCTGAAAATAATGGTCACCTGGAGCAGGGGTAAGCCTGGAGCCTGGGTATTTGGGGATGGAACTGTCCTGAATTTGTGCTAATTGATCTGGCTTTTGGGTTAACTGGGTTACACCTGCTATCTGAGTTCATAGAGGCTGGCCTGATAACTTGTAAAAAAGCTTAGAAACTCTGTCTACAGTTGTTAGTCTAGAATCTGAGTCTGTAGGGGCCAGCCTGAAGCTTGTGTTCACTGCGGCCAACCTGGTACTGAGATGGGCCTGAAACCTGTGTCTATAGGGGGATAGTAATGAGTCTGGGGCCACCAGATCTAGGCTTGAACCAGGATTCATTGGGGTGAATACAAAGTATATCTCTCTTGGTTCTTTGTTGTCCAAGTTTGACTGAGGAGTGACACAGGTAATAAGAAACTGTACTTTCTATCTTCTATTCTTCTTTCTAAAAAATTGATTTGCTTTCCCTAGATTTGGTATTATCCACTCACCTGAATTCTTTAGCTCTTGTGAAAGTATTTTTGTGCATGTATAGTTATTCAAATTGATGTTTCTGTGAGGGAATAAGAGCTGGGAACTTCTATTCCACCATTATTTTAGTCTGTTTTGTGCTTCTATAACAATGCTGCAGACTGGGTAATTTATAGTAAAAATAAATGTATGAGCTTACAGTTATGGTGGCTGGGAAATCCAATATCAAGGTTCTAGCATTTGGTGAGGGCCTTTTTGTTGCATCATAACATAAAAAAAGGCATCACATTTCAAACTGGGAAAGAGAGAGTAAAAGAGACAAAATGGAACTGAACTCATTCTTTTATAATACACCTATTCCCATTATAACAAACCCAGTCCTGAGATAATGTCATTAATCTATTCATATCTAAAGTATTCCAGTAAAATATTCCAAATTTTTCTAAGGGAAATCTATGCCTCAGATCCTTTGTCTAGGGGTATAAGGTCTTGAGAATTACATTTGGTTAGGGCTTGGTAGATGGGAGTCACCTTTCAAATATCAATGAGCATATTGACAGATGAATAAATGCAGTCCCTCCAGCTCAGGGCAAAATAGCAGGACATTCCCTTCATGAAATTACCCAGGTTAAGAAAACTGGGGTCCTCTGTTCAGCCTTGAATGAGGGAACCCTACATCAATGTATGTTGCTCATTTTATTGATATGTTTAATCATCTTAGAGCTATGGGATTTAAGCTTAATTTAAATTCCTAAACAAGGATATTTCAAATACATGTATTTAAAAATATATGTGATTCTTTCTTTACATTTCCAATGTCATTCCTCAAGGTCAGATACTAATTTCTGGGTAAGCCTAGAAACTAGGGAACTAGGGAAGCCTAAGTTCAAATTTCAACTTAGGGGCTTACCAACTCTGTGAGCCTTGGCAAGTTACTTATCAACTTCTCTTACTCTATGCTGACCCACCCCCACCCCCACCCCCCACCCCCCCGTAAGAAACTGCATGACTTATAGGGTGCACTGAATAAATTAATGCATGCAAAACAACTAAGAGCAGAAGTCAGCATGTCATGTGTGTTTTAGAAATGTTTGCTGCCATTATGGTTATTACTTCACCTGGATTATGGCAGAATTGTCTTAACTGGTTTCATTTTTTTTTTTAATGGAGATTTCTAGTCTATTCTCCCCCACTGATTTCATAATAATCTTTATAAAAGTTAACTATGATTGTGTCACTGCTCTGCTTCAAACCTTCAGCTGACCTGTGGTTTTTATCATAATGCATACGCTCCTTAGCCTTGCTTGCACCATTGCAATCTCCTGCTGCTGTCTCTGCAGACTCGTTTCCTCTCAGTCTTTCCCAGACTTTCATCACTCTGAGCATAAACAAATACTTCAGGTTCTCTGAATGTAGCATATTCTTTTGTGTCTCAGATGTTGTGTGTGTTAATTTCTAGTCACAGAACACTTTTGTCCCAATTTTCCTTTTTTAAATTTCTACTCATTCTTCAAAACTGACTGAAAGGTATCACAGGCCTCTCCAAATCCCGCAGTTCTTCAAGTTACATTGAGAGGACCGGATTCTCTGCCTTGCTAGCTCTTTGCACAAAGTCCATCCTAGTACCTGTCACCTGGTGCTGCTATTTATCATCCCCTTCCTTTCTGGAAACTCTTTTCAATTCAAAGTTTTCTGGGGACAAAGAGCATGTTATCAACCTGTCTTCAGTGCTTACAAGCTGCCTTGGAACCAGCAGGTCTTTAGTGTTTGTTGAATAAATACTTGGCTGAGGAAAAGTGCGCTTGAATGAATAACCAAGGCATGAGTGGGAGGAAAAGCACAGTGCTGTGCAAAGGAAGACAGAACACAGTCTCTCCCAGACTTGAGTTCCAGTTTGTATTGCTAGGACAGCAGGTGGAGCTTGGAGGTGTCAGGGCTTTTCAAAGAGCTGGGAAAAGTTTCAAAGGGATTCTAAAACATGGCTGGGATAAATTTATATTTGATTTGAATTGTGGAAAACATTTAATGGTCTGAAAGGGCCCCTTCCCCCATTTGTGGAATATAGCTGAGTTATATATTGGTATTAAAGAAAACCCTTTGAACAAATTTCAAATATTTTTTATGTTGATATTTCAATGATGTTATTTCATGTTGTAAGCTTCTTAGGGTCCTAGATTCTCTTTTTGTCCTTATAAATAAATAACTCTATTACCTAATTCTTTTAAATATATATATATGATGTATAATCTATAAATATACTGTATATACTCGAGTATAAGCCGAGTTTTTTCGGCCCCAAATTTGTTCTGTGTTTGTGTTTTTTGGCCCAAATTTTGTTCCGAAAAAAATCGGGTTATTCTTGTGTTTATATGTTAATTTT